>PVKC010014472.1:0-22147 GCA_004027635.1 Crocidura indochinensis | reverse complement strand
AAAAAAAAAAAAAAAAATCATTTTCAATCATAAACACTCAACACAAAGTTGTAGCTCATGAGAATTTACACATTCCTACTGATACAGTAAGTATAACTCTGAGCCCACATAGTAAAACCACACTATATAATAATGCTGTCCACCACTTACCCACTAACATTGGAGAAGCTTTAGGTTAAATCTTTAAATGCAGACATGTGCAAAACAAAACAAAAAGACAATTACATATGGTCCCCAAGAAAGTTTCTATGACGATACTATTTTCTCAAAATATAATCTGAACCATATTTCCTTTCCTATACCAATAGGAACAACTGTAACTTCTTCATATGAGAAAGAGTAATTACTCTAAAGTATACTTAAAATGACCATAGGAATTTTATAATTTCTAGGGTAAAGGCTGTTTTCTATTAAACAGACACTATAAAATAAGTAGTTTAGTGGCTAACAAGTTAAATGCATAAATTCATTTTCTTGTAAATACAAAACTAAAAGTTATTAAGATCTACACCGTGAAAAGAGAAATGGTATTTTGAATATATAAAGGAAGTAAAGGTAGTTTCATTTTATTTCTTCTTAATTTTTTTTTTTTTTAGGTTTTTGGGCCACATCAGGCAGTGCACAGAGATTTTTCCTGGTTCCTCTCCTGGTGGGCTTAGGAATCTTCTGGAATGTGAGGGACTGAAAAAAGCCTCTACTCATGTGGTATCCCTCTAGCCCCTTATTTCATTTTTTTTTAATATGGAACGCTTCATAAATTTGCGTGTCATCCTTGTGCAGGGGCCATGCTAATCTTCTCTGTATCATTCCAATTTTAGTATATGTGTTGCTGAAGTAAGCACAACCCTTATTTCATTTTTAAGGAAGTAAAGAAAGCAGAAGTAAGAGGGTTGATCTGCAAAACCACAGATGATACTACTGGAGTGTTTCATTTTTCTTACAAAAAACTCTAAAATTCTAGATGCTAACAACATATTTATAAATAGTGAAGTGATTAAAAGTGTTTAAGATTTATCCATTTAAATATGTCTATGCAAAAAAAAAAGAAGCAATGCCACATGACACTATTGGTGCATATGGGGGCAAAAAGAACAAGCTAAACAATCCCTATAATCTGGTTCTAACATGAACTCAGAACCCACAAGAAATTTATCTAATAGAATTTTCTACTAAACAGATCCAAAAAAGGGGATGGGGAAAACTACCTCTACATAAGGAAATACACACTAAGAATCATACCTATTAAGAAACCCAAGTACAATCATGCTTGTAATTATGTGATTAAATAAAAATTTTATATATTAAAAAGAAAAGAAAATACATCTATAGAAATATACAAAAGATTTTTTTAGAAACATCAGGAAACTAGCTTTGCCTGTTTAAGCAGTGGATTTAACCATTAAAACACTCATTCAAGGTATAGTAGCTAAAACATAAAACGTGGTAGAGAAGATGAACAAAGATAATGAAGTCAACATCTACATACAACCTCCTACTGCTCCCAATAACAGTTAAACTAAACCATTAAGTGCTCATGAAGACTATGTTTTCTTCAACCACAGATTCACTAGGGCAGAGCAGTGTGTGTGTAGAAGTAGTAATGCAGCTAGAGTGACTTTTCTTCAACACCACAAAACTTTGAACAAGATAACTAATGAATTTTCCTCATGTAAAATTAAGATAAAAGTGGTATTTGTCTTATAGAGTGGGTGGAAAATTACATAAGATAACACCTATAAAGCATGCACCTCCTTATGATAATAAGCTTTCCTTCCAAATACCAGTTATCATTTACCACAGAACATGATTAGTGGTTGAGGGCACAAGCCAGACCCAGACTTCCTGGGTTTAAAATCCACTGTCACCACATCCTTAGCTCTCTCCCCAACTCCTGTGTAAAATCAGCTAAAATACAAATACCTTCTTCATAGGGTTTTGGTGAAACCTAAATAACCTAATATACCTGCAGCATTAAAAGAGTATCCTGAAGTTCTAAAATGTTTACTAAGTGCTAGCAGACATTCTCCTCCTCTCCACCAGAACACCAAGGTTAGTGGTGAAAGGAAGTGCGCCATGACACCAGGAGGAAGTACTCACAGAACTATAATTCACATAAAGTTATTTTTAAAAGAGGCACAATGCATTGTGTGTTCATAACCTTGCATGCTCTTCAAAAGCCTAAAAATATCAAATATTTTGACAAATATAAAGTACCTGCTGCCAAGAGGTTTCTCCTTGCTGCTCAACTGTACCTAAATAACTTTTCAACTATATATTCTAGTAACTAAACACATTTTAGAAAAAAATAAATCTTCAAATCTAATGATTTTAGTTTATCAACTAAAATTTCTATAGAAAGATAAAGCTATTAAGACAGCACACTGATATCCATGTGTCCACAAGGTCAGGAAAACTTCTAAAAACAGCAGCCCTGATGAAACATAAAAAGATGAAAACTTATTCTTTTCTTTTTTGTTGTTGTTGTTGTTGTTGTTTTTGGGCCACACCCAGTGACACTCAGGGGTTACTCCTGGCTAGAAGCTCAGAAATTGCTCCTGGCTAGGGGGACCATATGGGACACTGGGAATTGAACCCAGGTGCATACTGGATCAGCCACGTGCAAGGCAAATGCCCTGCTGCTGTGTTATCATTCCAGCCCCAAGATGAAATCTTTTTCTAAACTTAAATATAATTTTTTGTTGTTTTGGGGGGCCACACCCAGTGATGCTCAGGGGTTACTTCTTTAGAATTCGCTACTGGCTTGAGGAACCATATGGGACACGGGGGGATCCATCCTAGATTAGGGCATGCAAGGCAAACAACGCCTTACCGCTGTGCCACCACTCCAGCCCCATAACTTAAATATAATTTTTAAAACTGTGATGTTTGGTTGAAATATTATATATCTCTTATATAATAATGTAATATACATTAAATTTATGTTGAAATTCTCTTTATTTTTGTAATCAACTTGCTCCTTTGGGTTTTTAATTATTTGATTTTTTTTTACCAATTATGATGATTTATGTATCAACCCCAAAATTTGACTGAATATATTTCTGAATCTATCTTTGATTAGGTTTCCACCACATATAAGCATATAATTTAATAAACTGAAGATTGCCTATCTGGTGTAGGGTTATTTTTTTCCAGCTGACAAAGGTTTAAGGTCCAAGTCCTCAAACTTTTAAAATGGGGCCAATTCAGTGTCCCTCGACCAGATTTTAGTTTTGTTTTTTTTTTGTTTTTGTTTTTTGGGTCACACCCGGCAGTGCTCAGGAGTTACTCCTGGCTCCATGCTCAGAAATTGCTCCTGGCAGGCACAGGGGACCATATGGGGCACCGGGATTTGAACCGATGACCTTTTGCATGAAAGGCAAACGCCTTACCTCCATGCTATCTCCCGGGCCCCCAGATTTTAGTTTTAAAAAATTTATGAACAATAGTGGCCCACTGGCCGACCAGTTTGAGGATCACTGCCTGAGAATGAGAAAAGTCCAGAAACAGAGAGGAGGGGAGTGGAGTTGGAGAGTGCAGTACACATTCCACACATGTCCACTGCAGCCAAGGATGAGTCCACTTCTAAGTAGGACAAACAGAGGAGGCAAAAACACCTAGCAGGCTGCATAAATGTCCTTGACAGGCCACATGTGGCCTGTGGACCACACATTGAGGACCCCTGGTCTAAAGGAACAAAAAAGCTAGATAAATAGTAATTCTCCAACCTTCTCCCCTCTGCTTTCCTTCCCTCCTCCCCTACCCTTTTCCTCTCCTCTGTTTCCTTCCTTCCTTCTTTTTTTCCTTCCTCCCTCCTTTTCTTCCCTCCCTCCCTCCTTTCCCTCTCTTACTCCGTTTGAAAAATACAAATCAAAACAAAACTCTAAGAATACACCAAAGTTGTCCAAGCTAAGTCTGGTTCAAAATCTCTTTAGAAAACTCGGTGGCTTTTCAGGGGCCTCATTGTCCAGCCTCCTCCACCACCCATGATACTACGCTTAATTTTCCTTCCAGCCTTAAGGACTGAGTTCCAGGGATACCAATTCTTTTCTTTCTCCAAGAAAATCATTCTTGGGGCCCGGGAGATAACATGGAGGTAAGGTGTTTGCCTTTCATGCAAAAGGTCATCAGTTCGAATCCCGGTGCCCCATATGGTCCCCCGTGCCTGCCAGGAGCAATTTCTGAGCATGGAGCCAGGAATAACCCCTGAGCACTGCCGGGTGTGACCCAAAAACCAAAAAAAAAAAAAAAAAGAAAAGAAAATCATTCTTAAGTGGTTATTTCCAGAAAAAGAACTTTGCTCAAGCTGTTCAAAGCAATCTTATTTCCTTTCAGAAAACAACTTGTGGCGTCCTTTTGTTTAAATAGTCCAGAGAATTAGAGATAGGAGGAGGGGATTAAGTACTCTGCTCAACTGCTCAGTCACTGATTAGATTGATCTTGATGCTAGATCTTGTTAGGGAAAAATTACCATTATGCCTCAATTTTCTCCCTCCCAATAAGGATTCCTAAAGCTTCCCTCCTGGGACTTCTCAAGAATATATGGTCACAAAATAACATTAAGAGGGATCCTGATTCACTTTGCTCAACCATCCTCTTCCTTACACTACTCAAGATAATAATTTTACAACTAAAATTCACTTCCTCTTCCAGTCTAAACTCTCACAACTTCTCTACATTTCCTGACCTGATTGTTGGGAAATTATTTCCCATTTTTTACACATCCAGCTCATAAAGATATACATCTTTCCTCAATCTACACTTGTATTTCCCTATGTAGATATTTGTCCAGGATTTCATATGACTCTCTAGCCTGTTGCCTCTCATTAAAACCCCTCCCGTTTCCACTCGAGACTACAGTATACTACACGTTCCTCTTATCTGCTAGGCAGCATATGAAAACTTTTGTAGAATGAATCATAATATCAATTACTGATTTTGGCATAAAATTCTATTAAGCATGTGTAAACTCATTTGTAACCTATTCTGATTAATTCATTTATAAATTTATATACTTGTATCATCTCCCCAGGATCATATTCAATAAGTTTAACCTTTATTCATATGATGTTGAAAAGTAATGATACCACTCGCAAGACTCTATTACAGTATATAGGAGGTCAAACACAGTAGGCCCGTAGTTCAAACCTTATCCATTTCTTTAAAAAGTCCTTTAAGACTAGCCCTTGTCTAGTGCAAGGGATACTCTAAGCTTTTACAATGCTCTGTTTGATAATATTTCCTGGAAATCTGAATCTTAAATCATGTGGTACTGGTTTAATCAGATAGTTTAGACTAACCATGTGACTTATGATGAACTTTTATAGTTAAGTGGTGCAGGAGTATGAAATGCTGAAGTCAGTCCTACAAAAGTCGAAACACCTATGCAGCTAAGCCCCAATAAAAACCTGGGCAGAGACAGCTGAAAGGATTGAGTGCATGCAGTATATGTGGGAGCTCAAGATCAAGCCCCAGTCACATCTCGAGTACTTACTGGTCCTTTAAGAACTGCTGTGAAACAACGCTTTACCAGCAGTGTGCTGGAAAGAGCTCCTGAACATCACCTAGTTAGTCAGAAAGCAAAGAAATAGTCCTGGATACCAAGGCATGGATGAGTGCCTCTTCTGGGAATACTTTGCTTGTGTTATCAGAATGCTGCTGGGCACTTCTTCTCTAGAACACCACACCCAGGAGATTGAACTGGTTACTTCTCAATTCTGCCCCCATGAATTCTTCCTCTTTCCTGACTCTAATCTGTCATTTCATAGTATTAAACCATAACAGTAACTATAGCAGCTTTTTAAAATGATTCCTCTAGTGAAGCACTCAGTTCTTTGGTAGCCTTGTGGACCCTCCAAACTTTCAATCATCCAATCATCTTAATCCCTGTTCAAATAATAAAGTAATAAAGAAAATGTTAGGAAACTTTCCACAAATAGTTATTTTTTTCTCAATTTTTGCTAGCCAGAGATCTCCAATTTTATGTGGATTATGGTCCTCTTTTTAGAAAAAAAATTACTCAGCTTATCACCCCCAGCTGTCTACTTTTATTAAATGAATAAGCAGAAATTGCCTCCCCACAATTGAATCCTAACGTAAGTGTTTACTTACTCCCAATTCCAATTCTAAGAGGTCAATATTACACACTTTGGGAAACACTGACATTAGACCAAGAGAAATGATATAAGAATGGGTTCAAGGACATTCACACTGAAGTTAGACTTCAGACATCAGAATGCTACAGAGTTATTATAGGCTTTTATATTGCTTGAAATCAAAAACATAAATCTCAGGCAAGGCTTTAGCAAGTTTAACAGGAAAGTTATTTACTAGCACTAACCATATTCTCTATAAATCACTTGATTTATAAATGGCAATTTTATTTATCAGATGAGTATAAGAGTAGTGCTTTCATGAGTCACTACACAAGATTTTTTATACTTTGCATGTATTCGACCATTTTTCTATATTTTCTTCTTTTAATTTTTATTTTTGGGGTTTTTTTGGGGGGCACACCTGGTGATGCTCAGGGGTTACTTCTGGCTATGTGCTCAGAAATCGCTCCTGGCTTGGGGGACCATTTGGGACGCAGGGGGATCAAACGAAGGTCTGTCCTTGGTCAGCGTTTGCAAGACAAATGCACTACTGCTGCACCACCACTCCAGCCCTTTTCTATATTTTCAATCTTCAAATTTTCACCAATTATAAAACTTCTCTTTCTACTATCTTTCAAGTTCTTGGATATTTCCATCTTCAATTTTATCCATCTTCAATTTTGTCCCAAAGATCATAGTTCTTTGACATCAAAAATCCCTAAGTACTTCCCAAATATCCTCTTATGAGTCAGATCAAAATCAGTACCACAGATTTGGTTTGTAAAATATAGTCATGTAATTAACCCAGAGATGTCGGCACTATCTTTTCAAACTTCTCAAGCTCAGGCAATTATTTCTGCAGCAATTCAGGCCCGATCTCCATACCCAAGCCATCAGCAAATTCTACTGGCTTCATCCTCAAACACATACAGAAAGAATCCAGTCCCTTTCGTCACACCACTCTAACAGCTCACTCTATAATCTGTTTTGCCTATATCCCTTCAACAGCCTTCAGAGTCTGTCTGTGTTCACCCTCACTTTACTTAGTACCATTTTGCACATAGGGGCCACAGCTATCCTGCTCACCAGAATTCTGATTATGGCACTACTCAGTAACCCCAATTGTGTATACTTGAAACAATTTTTAATAGAAAGCTTGGCTAGGTTGTTATAAATTACATAGGCTGTGTGAAACAAAATAATGTCTGAACTGATGTCCATATATACACATGAAAGGAAAAACCACATTACTGGCAAGCATTCCAATTCATTGTTAAAAACATGGCTAGATTTGTCAGTGTCTGTAAGCAAGTTCAAGGTCATAAATGTTTAATTCAGTGAAGACTCATCACAATGAGTCAACTATCTATGCTTCACTCTGTCTTTAGCATCCTACTCTGCAATATGAGCTCCATTTGCTGCCTGTGCTAATATAGGCCTGTATCTTATAAATCTACCTACCCTGTATGCACCAATCCCTGCTCACATTTAGAATCTACTAATTATTATTGTTGGACCAACATGGTAGGTTCTACTTCATCCATGCTATAGAATATTTTAATCATACTAATCTCATTTTTTAAAACTTTCTTCTCGTGTCTTGTTTTAAAAGGATACAATAATTGGAAGACCACCTGTCAGTAAAATTATTAATTAGAAAACAGGAAAGGGGGTTCTACATATAACTTAAGATTTTCCAACGTAAGATTTACTTGATGATGCCACTTTGATTCTTCAAGTGGCACTGGTGTGTTTTAAACTTCCCAATAGACATGGAATCTCACTATCTCTCTCAACTCTCAAGAATGACAGAAACAACACTGGATATCACCTTATTTCTTTTAATGACTTTCTAGGAATGAAACCTTTTATCACTTGAAATAACTATTTGTCTATGTACTCCTGCTACTTTTCAGAGATAACTTCTCTCAGTTTGGGATATTTACAACCTCTCAAGGACTTAGGATCCTTATTTATATTTGTCCATTTCACTTCATTCATACTATAAGAATAGTCTGCACCCAAAAGTATTTCATTTTTCTTGTAACAACTATATTTAGGAACAGTGACATGTTTATTATCAAGCATATCTGACAAATAACCAAGCATATGCATAATGTTTCTAAACTTCTCAATATTTTTATCATCAATTCCAAAGTGCAAAACAAACCGTTACAGAGAATATTAATCTGAAAAAAAATGCAAAAGATTCTTTTGGGAGTCAGGAAGCACACACCAACATACTGAGATGAGTTCATTGAAGTGAATTTTCAGGAAACAGTGGAGGTGTAGACAAGAAGAGATGAAGAGCCAAGGACAACGCTTCAATGTTTCTCATCTAAACATACAGATTTTTTCTTCTTTTCTCTTACATCCTTTAGTCACACCATGATCATATATTGAGAAGTTCAAAGGATCTGACTTGGAATCTTACTGGTTCAATAGTTTCTTCATACTAAAAATTCTAAGGCACGATTTGACTCATTCTATTTACACAGAGGCTATTATGACTAAAAAATAAATGTAAGTAACAATTATAATACATATAACAGTATATTTAACATATATGCTTAGTAAGTACCAGGAAACCATACTAAGTGCAATCCACCATGCTCATATATCCCACAAACTAGCACATTTATTCTTCACCACTGCATTAAAAGGTTTGTTAATGGCATAGATTAAATCACCCAAGGTCTTCCTTAAAAAGAATGGGACCACAAAAATGAAGTGTAATCAAACCTACTCATGAATTATCTATAGGCAAAAAAGTTTCTTACATAATAAAAAAATCACAATCATCCAATCCTTTTCCAACTCAAGAGGCTGTATTTTACATAGCTGGATTTTGCATTTTTTCTCATCCAAAAGTTTCCTTTCCACACTTTGACAGTGCTTTCTGCCCCACACTCCACCACTCCTGTCCCAGCACTTTTTTGTCATAATTTCCCCATAAGGACCAATGTCTTCAGAAACACACACACACACACACACACACACACACACACACACACACACACACACACACACACACCCTGGTCAATGTAACCCACGAAGATCTCTGAGAACATGTCATATTTATTTTGTATGTCTCCCTCTTTGTCCCACCCAGCATCTTTGAAAATACAGAAGTGCCTGGCAAATACATACTGAATGACTAAATCCTTTCAGTATTTCTATAGCTAAAGTATAGTGTTCTTTCATCTGACTCTCTGGGTTCAAAAGGACATTTGAAAAAGTTGTATGTCAAAGTATTCATTCCCAAGTAACACAGATTTATCTTTCCTAAATCTTGCAATCATTGAATCGAACTTCAGTGTCTTAACCAAAAAAAAAAAAAAAAAAAAATACAAGCACACAAAGAAGGAACTGTTGCATAACCACACTAACACTGCTAAGTCAATTCAATTTCTTTAAGCATAGAGTTTATTATTTAATGATAATTTTACAATATAAATACTAGCACACATTTCTTCCCCCCAAAAAAGATGATGAAAATTATTCAGCTTAATCTAAAACTTGTAGTTTAACAAGAGGTGAAATTCATTTTTTAAAAGTATCCACAATAAATATAAAATGCCATTTTATTTTATTTTCTATTCTATTCATTCAAATGCCATTTGAAAGTCTGTGTTTTGTATGGAATGGTTTCTTGTACTCACAGTAAATCTAAACTTACTTTCACAGTAAGTCTAAATTTACTTACTTTTCATAGTGAAAAGCTTAGACTCCAGACATAACACACAGCAACTAGGATGAATCTATCTGAATAATACTTGTATGTTTAAAAAGATGATTCTTAAAATATCACATAACGTTTCAGAAAGGATAAATTGAACTATTACTTAAAAATACAATAAACTGCGTGTTAGTCTGTTCTATTCTTCTGGGTCTTCGTTAGGAACATGAAATTCTTGTGTCAGTTAAAGATGGAAAAGAAGGTTCTGGATTGGTGCTGAAACACTAAATAGTTGAGTTTTATGAATTACAAATCGCAATGCCTTAAATTAAAAAAATACTTTTTAAGTAAACACATTTTATCTTAAAAAACAAACAGGGAAGAAAAAAGAAATTAACCATCCAACTAGAAGGAAAGCAAAAATATTTTCAACTAAGGAAATTCAGTTATCTTTTTAGGGCTTCCAATATTTCATTTTCTTTGAAAAAGGAAACTATGAAAGGCATTTCATAATTGTTTTAAAACTTACAGTTATAAAAGCATTTAAAGTCCAGTCACCTAAGACACTGACTTTGTTGGGCTCTATTTAGTGTCATTTCCCCAAATACAATGATTTATTACTGGCATTTAACAGCATCTTCTGCTGTATCAAAAATAAAGGGTCTCTTAAGATAATTTTATCTTGGGGCTGGGCGGTGGCGCTGGAGGTAAGGTACCTGCCTTACCGCGCTAGCCTTGGACGGACCGCGGTTCGATCCCCGGTGCCCCATATGGTCCCCCAGGCCAGGGGCGACTTCTGAGCGCATAGCCAGGAGTAACCCCTGAGCGTCACTGGGTGTGGCCCAAAAACCAAAAAAAAAAAAAAAAAAAGATAATTTTATCTTTTTTTTTTAATTTTTTTTTGTGTGTTTTTTTTGGGGGGTCACACCCGGCAGTGCTCAGGGGTTACTCCTGGCTCCATGCTCAGAAACTGCTCCTGGCAGGCACGGAGGACCATATGGGGCACCGGGATTCGAACCGATGACCTTTTGCATGAAAGGCAAACGCCTTACCTCCATGCTATCTCCTGGGCCCCAAGATAATTTTATCTTAAACATTCTAACTTAATACTGAAAAAAGGGGGACTGGAGAGATAGCACAGCAGTAGGACATTTGCCTTGCACAGAGCAGACAGATGGTGGTTCGAATTCTGACATCCCACATGGTTTCCCGAGCCTCCCAGGAGTGATTTCTGAGCACAAAACCAGAAGTAACCCATGAGCACACCAGATTCAACCCAAAATACCAAAACACAAAAACAACTGAAAAAAGGGTTGAACCAAGGACCTGAAATCAAAGAATCAATTCTCCTGGGGATTCAGTTAAGAAAATGAAATAAAATCCATCTCCCATTCAGGTAAATATCATTGTTAATCATAAATTTGATTACAATATTGTGGTTTATGGGAGAAATTTTCATTTTTCTGATACATATCTCCAAAATTTGACCACATAATTGATGACTTTCGTTAATATGTTCATTGCTATTAAGAATGCAGCAGCTTGGGGCCAGAGAGGTGGCACTAGAGGTAAGGTGTCTGCCTTGCAAGTGCTAGCCAAGAAAGGGCCTTGGTTCGATCCCCCGGCGTCCCATATGGTCCCCCAAGCCAGGGGCAATTTCTGAGCGCTTAGCCAGGAGTAACTCCTGAGCATCAAACGGGTGTGACCAAAAAAAAAATACAAAATAAAAATACTAAAAAAATGCAGCAGCTTGAGGCCAGAGCGATAGCAATTGCCTTGCACACTGCTGACCCAGGACGGACCACATTTAAATCCTCAGCATCCCATATGGTACCCCACGCCAGGGGCAATCTAGAGCATCACCAGATGTGGCCCAAAAAACCAAAAATACAAAAAAATGCAGCAGCTAAATGTAAAAAAATTATTGAAAGTCCAAGTAAATGCAGATAAACTATCATTCAGTAAGACCTCTGAGAAAAAAATTTCAGAATAAGAAATATGAAGATATATAACCTGTTTAGTAATAGAACAGATTAAACATAAAGAATATGAAAACATTTACCCAAAGAAAGGTGGAAAGAGTTATATCTGTTAATATTTAACCTGCTTGTAAATATTTAGTTTCAATAAATGTGCTAAGTACAAATTATAAAGGCAAATTATATTTGAAACATTAACATTGGTTATTTTTTTTGCCTTTGTATCATTACACGTATTTTGTGACCCTGAGATTTTCATATTCAGATGAGTGGAAGTCAAAAAATTGTAAGTTCAGGAAACAAATTTTAACATTCCTTCAAAGCACCTTCACTTAAAAAAACCTTTTCACACAATAACAAAATTTAAAGGCCTCCTTCAGAAAACCTCATCTAAATGTTAGAAACATTCAGAACACCCCAGTATTTAGCATTAATCCTTCTTGATACTTGCTCTAAGTCTATTTCCTCTTCTTTTTATTCAGGAAAGATGAAAAACAGCTGTTCAACATTCCCTTTTAGGCTACGTTTCCTTCCTCATGAAAAGCCCACTGCCCCAATAAGAGAAAAGTAAATTTGGCAGGTAACTCCAAAATCCAGCTGAACCAGCCCTGTGGATTGGGCCCTTCTCATACCTCCTAGAAATATATCATTAAATTGCAAATGACATTTACTAGAATTAGTAGAACTCTAGACATACATCATATATAGTCTGTCCTTCCTCAACTTTATTGAAAGAGCAAAAGATGTAATTCAAAAAGAAAAGTTTACAGTCAGATGTGTAAAGATAGTAGAGTTAAGTTGCTTGCCTCGCTTATGGCCAACCAGGTTCAATGCCATCTCTGGAACCTCATCTAGTGCCCTGAGTACCACCAGGAGTGATTCCTGAGCACTGCCCCAAAATAAACAAGAACAAGAAAATTTCAGAAATTTTCTTGGGGCGGGAGCAAAAGCACAGCGGTAGGGCATTTGAATACCATATGGTCCGCTGAGCATGCCAGGAGTGATTGCTGAGCTCAGAGCCAGGTGTAACCTCTGAGTGCCACCGGGTGTGACTCCCCCCATCCCAAAGAAAAAGAAGTTTTCTAAAACAAGTATAAGAAAGATGATGTCCAGAAGCCAGACCATCTAGGTCTTCGTTACTGTTCTACCCCAGGATTTCTTAAATCTCTTCTGCAGGCAACTCCTTTTCACCCAACAAATGCAACACAGTGGGAGCTGCCAAAAAAAACCACCTCAGATTCATTATGCAGTTAATTCATTTTCAATTCATCTTTGGTCACTATTCATTGAGAACAGTGTTTTTACTATACTATTGCTTTTACTGTTGCCAAGGTTTTTGTGACCCTCCACATTGTCATGCAATCCCTGCAATTCTGCAAGGAAACCCAGTTTAGGAAGCTAGGCTCTCTACACATCCGGCAGCGTTCAGGGGTTACTCCTGGCTCTACACTCAGAAATCGCTCCTGGCAGGCTCAGGAACCATATGGGATGCCGGGATTCGAACACTGTCCCTCTGCCTGAAGGCAAATGCCTTACCTCCATGCCATCTCTCCGATCCCATACACCATTTTTAAACTAAGAGCTATCTCTGACTTCTGATGGTTCAACTTAAAGATTTTTCAACTTTAGGGGGCCGGAGAGACAGCACAAGTGGTAGGGCATTTGCCTTGCATGGGGCTAATCTAGGAGCCCCTGGCTCCTAGATCAACTCCTGTCACCCATGTGGTCCCCTATCTTGCCAGGGGTGATTTCTGAGTGCAGAGCCAGGAGTAACCCCTGGGCACCACTGGGTATGAACCAACAACCAATCAGTTAATTAATCAATCAATAAATAAAGTTTAAAAAAAAGAATTTTCAACTTTACAATACTATGAAAGCAATATACATTAAGTTCAAGGCTAAATTATCTGTTCAGTAAATTAAGTCTATTAAATGCATTTTCAATATTCTCAATTTACTCAAGGTTTTATCAGGACATAACCCATAGAAAATCAAGGCAGTTTTTGTTTGATATTTTAAAATTATTTTTATGTTTTCCTTCCTTTTTCCCTTTCTTTTCTTAAACTGATTTTTATTGTCTCTAGGACTCCTCCTGTTCTTTGCTTGTTTGAATCCACCCCCTTTTTCTTACCTTCAAACAGAACCACATAACTTGAACCATCTTGTTCTTCCTCACAAATAATGGAGAAAATAATGGAGGGCACCAAGACCAACTACAACAGAATTGATATCCAATCTACAACAAGCTAGACACAGAAGGGACCACTTATCTTAGCAGCCTGGCGATATGAGATATATGCTGGGAAGAGGGGTGGAGGGAGAACAACATTGGTGGTAGGAATGTCCCTAATTCAATGTCACTAGGTACCTAAAATACTACTGTAAAAGATTTGTAATCCACTTTGGTCAAAATAAAAATTATCAATAAATAAAAGGAAAAAAAAAGAAAATCGAGGCAGTTTTATCATGCATTTCTTGTCTCTGGTGAGATTTTCTTGATATTGACTCAGAAATATAAACCCTTTTCAACATTCCAATCTAAACAAAAGTATCAATGTGTAATCTGTTATTTCTCTAAGTGAACAATTGCTACTAGGTTCACAATATTATCTATAGATTATTAGATTTTTACACTCAAACATAAACAATGCTGCAGCCTCTTACTTTAGGAATTGCTAAAAACTATCCTCATTTTTCTTGCAATAGCTATTAGTCTCAAACAGTAAGGCCAGTATATTGCCTGCATACTTAACCAATAAAAATATTATAGACCCACAAGCCTGGTGAGTCCATTTCCTTTACAAATTCTTTTAAGAGTTATGGAATGCGGATTCAACTTTATTGTGGTATAATATCTGCATGCATTAAAAGCACATTGCTCAGTAGGTAAACTTTGTTACCTGAGAATCAACACATACAAATTTAAGCTTAATGCAATCTGTGTTTACAATGAATATTTCAAGTGGAAAAACTTAGAATATAGTTATTTTTTAATGGCCAAACTCAGAAGAGATTACTTAAAAAGCCAGAAAAAGGAACAAAGCACAGAAAGTTCCCATAGTATGACTTTTCCTATTCAGGTCTCCCCATGACAAATTTATCATTTAATGTGGATCTATCCAATTTTTATTAAAAGGGTATATAAGCCTAATATAAATGAATACAATTTTATAATGATTGTCGTATTGGGATAAGTAAGACAATAATAATACAGTAAATAATATCCCCCAAAAGGTGGCAAGCAAACACATTCAGAGTTTGTCTACAACAAAGCAGATAGACAACACAATGGATATGCCATTTATGTGTCAGAAGATTTCATTCCTTATTTGCAGTTATTTTTTTAAAACTAAGTTGCACTTACCTAATTGTTAGAACTAGTCCCAATACAAAAAACCAAAGCAAGTTCTGCCTATCATTGTGCTTATAATT
The DNA here is from genome assembly GCA_004027635.1 of Crocidura indochinensis. NCBI lineage: Eukaryota > Metazoa > Chordata > Mammalia > Eulipotyphla > Soricidae > Crocidura > Crocidura indochinensis. The sequence continues at coordinate 6,965 of PVKC010014472.1, read as the reverse complement.
TCAATATATTACCGAAGAGGTTACTGATGCTAACAAAGTAATGTTAGTGGAAATTCTCAAGGTCTTTTCCAAGATGGAAATCAAGAAACTCACATTAAAATTCATGAACAGAGAACTGAATAAACTGCTAAATTCAAGAAATAAACAGATGCCTCAGCTATCTTTTCTTCTCATTCCAAGTTAAAAACCAATCCCTTTTCTTTCCTAACACTTTGCCTCCTGTAGGTTTATATTCTTCTGGGCATCAGAAAAATAATCTAAAATCCACATTCTCAACAGGCTGAAACTTGCCTATTCTGGTAGAAGTAAGCAACACATTTGATAAAGTACCCAAAGACCTTGAAGGCAGTTAATGAGAATGGAGCAAGGAGCCTAGGGCCCTGCAGGATTTAGGAAAGTCTTCACAATGGAATTCTTTTTTTTTTTTTTTTTTTGGTTTTTGGGCCACACCCAGTGACGCTCAGGGGTTACTCCTGGCTATGCGCTCAGAAGTCGCCCCTGGCTGGCCTGGGGGACCATATGGGGCACGGGGGATCGAACCGAGGTCCGTCCAAGGCTAGCGCGGTAAGGCAGGCACCTTACCTTCAGCGCCACCGCCCGGCCCCTGGAATTCTTATAAGACCTGAGAAAAGACAGTAATTCGGATGGAGGAGTAGTGGAGAGGGCTCTGTAAATGACCAGTTTACAGTCGCCTCGGAAACACAGAGCATGTTAGGGAGCTGACAGTTCATGAGAAGTAGTAGTGAGTAGCCAAGAGGATAAAAAAAAGTATAGAGTATATTATAATATGAATTTGGAGCTATGAAGAAAAATGGACTAAATATGCAATTTAGGTTCAACTCATGATTAAAGTAGACCTTATTTTCAAGGAATTTCTATTTCCACAACCATCAAAGAAAAATAAAACACTTGTCAGCCCCCATTTTAGTAGGCTAAAATATAAAATATTATTATTTGAATAAATATTATAAGTACCAATTCAAAATTCAAGTATTTGTGTAGCTGTATCATCTATCAGAGAATTATTTCCTTCAATCCTAACTGCACTTGAATTTCCTTTTTTGTTTCCTTTGGTTTTTGAGCCACATCCCTTGGAGCTCAAGGGTTACTCCTGTCTCTATGCTCAGAAATCATTCCTGGCAGGCTTAGGGGACCATATGGGAAGTCTGATCACACTTAAGTCCATCCCAGGTCGACCACATGCAAAGCAAATGCCCTACCTACTGCATGCTATAACTCCGCCCCTTAAACGCAAATGAATTTCTGAACAAAAATTTATTTATCTGTAAAGGTCCTTTATCCAAACTACAATACTTTCTATTTATCTTTCCAGCTGATTCTTTTCTACAACACTTCTTTACCAATAGCAACCAAACCATTCCTTCATACATAATTAAAACTTGTATATCACTAAAGTTAAACATCAAAATTTTGGGCTACATATTATTCTCTACCAAAAGTTCTTCAAAGTATTAAAGAACAATAGTTTTCATTAAAATATTATCTATTTATGGGAAACTTAACTTTTGAAGTTAATTTTTTATTAGAACTGGGCATTAGTGGAGCCAGAGAGGTAAAGCACTTGCCTTGCATATGGCATGCACTGGTTCAATCCCAGGCACCACATATGGAACCTGGGCACAACCAGGAGTGATCCCTGAGCAGAGTCAGGAGTAAGCCCTGACCACTGCTGGCTGTGGCCCTTCTGTAATGCTCCCCATCAAAATAAAGAAAAGAAAAATGAAAGAGGGAGAAAGAATGGTCTTTAGATTTGGCAAGACTTTTTGAAATTCCTTTATTTCTGAGTATTGCTATACCAAATGAAAAAATTAATTAGTGCCTCTTGGATCTGAGATTTTAATCTATACCCTGTTCTGAAATTAATTCATCATATGAATTATATGAAAAAATAATTTATCTTTTCAGTGTATTCTGAACTAATTTCCATCTTGGAGACTGAACTTAGGTTTAGATAAATTTATTATGGCATCCTAATATCTACTGGTATTTTGATGGCCCCCAAAAAGTTTTTTTAAACATATTATTATACAGGAAGATAAAATTACCAAGGTAAGAAAATCCTACAATATTCATTATAGTAGTAAGAACAGTCCTGAGCCCTGCTTAGATATTTTCAGAAGTATTGCTGGCATAAAATCACTGCCTTATATCCACTACTCTCAAAATAAAAAAGACTCATCCTCCCTGCACTATAAAAGGACTAATGAGAAATTGTACCTTTTTATATAATAAATATTTAATAATGTAATAATGAAATTTCCCCTTCTAGAGGATGTATCTTCTCTAAGGTCTGAAACAAAGCCATCTCAGGATAAGTATTTCTCTCTTGTTTTGGTTTTAGTTTTGGTTTGGGGGCCATAGCTATCTATGCTCAGGCCTTACTGCTGGTCCTGAGTTCAGAGATCACTCCTGGTGGTGCCCAACAAACCATATACAATGCTAGGGATCATACCTGAGATGGCAGTATACAATACAAGTGCCTACTTCTGTACTAGCTCTCTGACCCCATGTACTTCTCTTTTAAAAAATATTTATAACATCAATTTTTGTTTGCTTACTTCCTTTTACAGTATCATTTACTCACTCCTTTCTTTTCCTTTCCAGATGCTACACTTCCTTGAAAATGTTCACTCTACTGGACCAAACTGGGCATATCATTTCAGCATTCTACTTAATGGTATATATTTTCTTAGATACACATCATAGCATTTTTACTCTTACAGCCAAAAAAAAAAAAAAAAAAAAAAAAAACCTTTTCCTAGTTATGAAGGATATTTCTTTTGATTGGGAAGGAATTTTAAAAGATCAAGAATATTTGCTATTTTTACACAAATATACTAGTAGCTGTGATATTTAATCCATGCTACTCCTTTACTGGTTTTCTTTGTCTCACTTGAAATCTAATATATCAAAACAGAATGCCTAAATTGTATCTTCCTCTATTCCTTTCCAAAAGTTTGTTCAAATCATCATCTATTTGAGTTATGTAATTTTTTCATACTAAAGTGTGATCCAAGGCAAGCAAAAAAGAACATTAAAACATTCTATCACAAATAAAATTTCAAGGAACAGGGTCCTTGTCTTGCATTTAGCCTACTAGGTTCGATCCCCAGCATCCTATATGGTGCCCTGTGCTTACCAGGAGTAAACCCTCAGCACAGAGCTAGACATAAGCTCTGAGCACCACAAAGTCTAGCTGGTCCAAATGAGATAAAATAAGTTTCAGGTTTGTAAATATTCTTCTAATTTCTGAATATTTTTCATCTGTGATCTCAAATCACTCAGCGATAAATGCTTCTTTGTATAACTAGGCACGACAATAGCAGTGGAACACAGCTGCAAAGAACTTTATCTCAAGGAAGGATGACCTCCAGGCCCTCTCAAGACAGGATATTTAGACTGGATAATTAAAAAACCTCATTAAAAATCCTTATCAACTAATTTGTGAACTAATTTTATAAACACTTAACTGACACAAATGTCTTAACTCACGTTCTCTTACAGCCAGGCTCCTAAGCTCTGAGTTACAACCTCCAACTAGAAGGCACAGGGAAGCTGTATGACAAAGGCCTATACTGTATTTGATGACAAATCTCCCACTTTGTTCAAGTTAATTCTTTTGCTTATTTATTTTGAGAATTTCCTTTTTACTTGATGACTATGCTATTGATGTTTACTACCCTGAAGGCAGATATGTGCACTGCATACCCACAGGTCTTAAACTAAGTATGACGAAACATATGTTAGCATTATATGCCTATCAATGAAAAATCCTACTTTCTGAGTTCAGACTTCCCATTCCTACTCTTTATGTTTTACCCTTTCTAGATTAGCAGTTCCAGAGGAGCAAAGGCAGTTTCTTACTTCTCTTACCAGCACAACCTTGTGCTTTTTACTGAACCCACACAGGGGAGTCACTAAATAACATAGTTATCAAATTCAATCTACAATTTTGTCTATTTTACTTAACCACATCTTACCTACTCACTTCATACAAGATTTTTGTTTGGGTTTTGATGGTGTTAGAATTTGGGGGGCTAGGACACACCTAATAGTGCTTGGGGCTTATTCCTGGCTCTGTGCTCTGGATCATTCCTGACAGGGCTCTTGGGATCATATGTTGTACCCAAGATGGAACCGTGGTCAGTTGCATGCAACGTAATCAGTGTATTATCTCTTCCTTTCCTTTTGTTTGGTTTTATGTTTTTTTCCCTTTGAGGGGTGCTCCTCATGTGTAATGGCCCTCAAATCGCTATTTCCACCCAGGGAAGGCAAGTCTGGAGCAAGGGTTACTGCAGGAAAGAATCCAAACAAAGCAAAGAATGAAATACATGTGGCAATCTGTCTCATCGTCAAGGGAGGAAGGGGAGGAGGGAGGGAGGGAGAGACAGACAGACAGACAGACAGACAGAGACAGACAGAGAGACAGAGAGAGAGAAAGACAGAGAGACAGAGAGAGACAGAGATGGAGGGGAGAGACACAGAGACACAGAGACATAGAGACAGAGACACAGAGACATAGAGAGACACACGAGAAAGACAGAGACAGAGAGACAGAGACAGATATCCTTACCAGAACTGTAGTGTTTTGTTGAGTACAGAGATCAACCCCAGGTGGAGGAGTAATGATCAAGGCCTATCTGAGTCAGTCCTACTCAGGTTTGCTTGAGATGTGTAAAATATGGTAAAACCAAGGATGATCTTTGTTTTGGGGTAAAACAAGTTGTAAGTTATATACCAACACCCATGGGTGAAGGGGCTAGTAAAGCTACACCCATTGTTGTATGCCTGTGTATGTAGTATCAGGTTCTAGGGATCAAACTCCATGTTCTAGGGATCAAACTTGCATGTCATACATACACTCTAGTCCTTTGAGCTATTTTCAAGGCCTCAAAATGGAATTTAAATTGATATGAAGAGCTATCAAAGGAAGTACACGATAGGAAGATGCCTAGAAAATCTTGTATATTTTTCTTCCTGGGCATTACAAACATTTTGCACTTCCCTTTTGGTTGCATTGTCTGGATAGGTACTCAATACAAAATTGCAAATCAATAATGATTTTCATGAAGGTCATCAATTTAGAAATGACCCCCAAGGAAAATAAATTCTTGAAATGTTAAATTCTAACTTTTGGGGTGGCGTGGAGGGGGAACAGTTATAAAAAATAGTTTTGAAACTCTCCAAGTAAAAATGCCCATTCTTAAACGAATGTAACCAATGTAAAACCATGACTTTCTAACCCAGGCCATAATGAAAAAACAAAAACAAAAAAAAACTTTTTAAATAAAGTCACTACACTCATATTCCCGGCTATGAAAAGTGGTCTGACTGAAGGAATTTAAGGTCATTAAGCTTTACCTGGGGCTTTCAGGTTAGGTTTCAAGGGTCCATAGCCGCCTCCTAAAAACTAGGCTGTTGCCCTGAAGAAGTGCTGAAATGGCCCAAACTTCTAGATTCCCAAACTTCTCCAGATTCCATCCTGCACCAGGCGGCAGAGCTCACAGCGCTCCCCAGCCTACGTGTGCGCCCTGCACCCCAAGTCTCTCCATCAGAGGATGCCTGGAGGGACGTCTGCCCACACTTTTTCCTCCAGAACCGGCCGCGCTGGAATGTCGTGTCGGGGTGGGAGACTAGGAATGTGCAGCCCCAACCTCCGTGGTCACGGGGGGCGCGCGACCACCAAAAGCGGCTCCGACACTAAGGGAACCCAAGGGGCGCAAAAGGTTTTTGCCAACCAGCCTGGCACGGAGAGGCCGGAGCCCCCACGGGCAGAGGAGGTTCTTGCGGGGCGATGAAAGCTTCCAACCCGCCCGAGACAGCTCCATTGCGGGGAGGGGAAAAAACTCCCTCGAGCTTTGGCCAGAAAGTTGCGCCGCGCGCACGGAGCGCGGAGCCCAGAGCCCGGAGGCGACTCTCTCCGCCCACACCCGCCCGCCCGCCACGCGCGCACCCCACGGCTCACCGCTCTCCCCCGAAGCTGGGTGCTCTTGGGCGTCGCCTCCCCAGCCACGCACGGATCTGGAGCCCCAGCTCCCCTTTCCGGCCTTCACTCCCGGGCTCCCGGGCACCCTGGCGCGCTCGCTGCAGCGGTGCCGCGGGCGCCGCGCCCCGCCGGGATGCGCCCCTGGAGCCTCGGCCGGCGAGACTGGGAGCCCGGCGGGCTGGCAGGCGGAGTGTGGCCGCCGAGGGAGGAGGCGCGACGCGGCGGCGCGGAGGTTCCGCGGGAGGGAGGAGGAAGCCAAGCCGCAACGTCACCAGGGCCCACGAAGATGAGGAAGGGGCGCAGAGGATCTCCCAGTTCTCTGCTGGATCCCGACTCTTTTTCCTCGCCACTCCCGGCAATGCGGATGGAGGCGCGTGGAAAACTTCCAGTCTCCTCGGGCCCTGATTTGATTCCAGGCACCCCTCGGATCCTGCCGGGCCTCCTCGGGCTCCAACTTGGGCTCTAGTTTCTGGTGACCCAAACGCGTTGGGTTCTACTCCGGGATTGCCTACCCCACCCCCTTCCCCAAAAGATCCTTTGGGAGGCCCAGGGGGAGGAGCTGATGCTTGGGGTGTAGCCCAAGGAGAGAGGGAAAGTGGAGAACCTTCTGTCTGGGGCTGGGGCTCCGCTCCTTAGCCTGCTCCCAAATCCTTGCTCCTCCTTTCCTCAGCAAGTCTAGTTTGCAAAGAAGCCTTCTTTGGGGGAAAGCCCAAAGTCATCTATTTGGCAGCACTTTTCTCCTTAGCGCTACGAAAGAAAGACACTCAACCCCAAAGAGTGAGCTGGGCAATGAAATGGATCGAAATCATCCACGGTAAAGAAAATGTCAGGAACAGAACTTTTGATGTTTGTGGTCACAAGACAAAATTTCACTGAATTAGATTATCTCCTAGGTTAGGTGGGTGAGGGGGAGATAAACACCTCTCTCTCTCTCTCTCTCTCTCTCTCTCTCTCTCTC
>PVKC010014471.1:0-22147 GCA_004027635.1 Crocidura indochinensis | reverse complement strand
TTTTTTCTTCTCTGTCTGCAGACTTGGAGAAGTCTGTGTCCCGGAGCAACAGAAAACACAATCATTTCGTGGAAAACCAGTTGTTTGCTGCTTCCAGCCTGCGCCGCTGATTACAGGCCGCGCTGTTTTGTGGAAAGGGGACGGGAGGAAGCGGGATTCCGTTCTGGACCCAGTGAGCCCGGTCTGGCTTGGCCCGCGCTCGCGGTGGCCGCCGTCTCCCCCTAACCTCCCACCGTAGAGTTTGGCAGCTGCCTCAATGCTGTGGACCCTGTAACTTCATCACGAGTTGTCCCTGGAGCTGAACTGGAGCAAAGTTTGCTCTGATAAGTCAAAAAGTCCTTCTCTCTCCTTAATGATAAGTTTTAAAATTAATGATAATCAATGTGTCTAAGCATGGCCCTGTCTATTCAAAATGCAAAGAGTTTAAACGTGAAACCTCAGCGGAGGCGGTGGGGGAAATTTCCATGTGAAAAGAAACTTAAGTAGCCTGAGAGACCTTGAGAGAAGGAGATCAAATGGGAATCAGGGAGGGAACAGAACAGGGCTGTTAACGTTTCAAAAGTGTAACTGTTTCAAACGTGCACTTCATTGTGTAAAATTACTGAGTCGCCCAAATTTCTGTCATTCTTTTTTTTCTGTTCACTGGGAATTTTCATTAAAGGAGAAAGCAACTACTCCCCCCACTCCTCTTAGGGCTTATTCCTAGCTCTGCACTCAAGAATCACTCCTTGCAGACTTCTGAGGACGATATGGGATGCTGGAAATCGAACAAGCGCCCTACCCGCTGTAATAACATTCCGGCCTCAGAGAAAGCAATATCTCAGAAAAAGAAATATGTGGCTCAGAGCTGGGAATGTGACTCAATGGTAAAGCAAGAGGCAAGCAAGGCCCTGGTGCAGGTGGCGCCAGACATCCACCCACCTAGGGCGGCACCTGCACTGCCCATACCTCCTCCACAATAAACACAGCAAAAGTTGCCTATCCCTACATAGCGAACCCCTTAAGGTGCACTTTGCTTGTTTTTTTTTTTTATTAATCATGGCAAAACCTTCCAAGAGACAAATTTTTTTGCATGTGAAAATTTCTAAACTCACAAGTCTTTCAAAATAAGCAGGTTTACTCAAGCTTACAGGTTGATAAAGGAATTCAAGCCTAGTTTGACCACACACTATTTGCATTCCTCCTGTTGCTCATGAACAAGAGGCTATTTTTCCCCAGACTGCTTTTAAAATACAATAGTGGAGGTTATTTTCTACAAAAACCATAACACAATAATGTTTTATTTACAGTAATCAAATCAGGCCAGTTCTTCAGGTTCAGTGTAATCATAATAGGACAAGGACACAATACGGCTTTTTTTAAGTGACTGTCACCAAGACACATCTATCTACTTTTAGCAACTTTGCTACAGAGAGTAACTGCAAAGGTTTACATCGCCTTGATTTCCTAAATCTTTTGCTATTGTCGTTTATCCATTGTGTATTTGAAATGGAAAAAAAAAAGCTGTTCCCTTGTTTACTCATAAGTAGAAGATGAAGGACTTAATTTAAAAAAAAAAAGCCTCTTTATGGGGGCTGGCAGGTGGCCCCAGAGGTAAGGTGTCTGCCTTGCAAGTGCTAGCCAAGGAAGGACCGCGGTTTGATCATCCTGCGTCCCATATGGTCCCCCCAAGCCCAGGGCAATTTCTTAGCACTTAGCCAGTAGTAACCCCTGAGCATCAAACAGGTGTGTCCCCCCCCCCCAAAAAAAAAAAAACCCAAGAAAGCCTTTTTTAAAATCATTTTCCTAAAACAGGTAAGACAGGGATCCTAGTACCACATAATACATAAACTTAAGCAATTTCTTCATAGGCCCCATAACTAATTGCTATTTCAGGGTCTCATGAAAATGATAACACACACCCCAATGATATGACAAAGTTGGTAAGAATCCTTTAGTGCATACTTTTTGCTATTTAACACATCCTAGATGACCTTTCTGATATGATCTTTATCTTACTTTACCTGACCTCTCTCTCTTCTTCCTCAACTCCTATGAATACTAGATCATCTCAAACCACTAATTATATCAGGAGTTGATGAGCTTTCTTATGGTTTCCTCTGCTGCAAATTGTCCTGTATAAATATCTTCCCAATTATTCTTGATTCATAGTTTGTTATCTCAAATTTCTCTTTTAACACCAACAATGCAAAAATCCAATCACATGAACATATTTCTAAGCATTTATATAATAATGACCTTATTTGAGACTAACCTTGTAGCAACATGTAAGTGCCTAGTAGAACCTTATAGGAGTCTTTCAGGATTACTGATAAATATTTCTGTCTGCCTGTCGATTAAAATATAAATGTAGTTTACAAATTCTGTAGGCTAGCATTCCTGAGTCATATAGCCATCAAGTAGGACTTTATCTTTGGCTTTACTAAAAATCACAACAAATTTTGCACTTTTACTGAAAAGGTATGTCTTTAAAAATATAAACAAGAGATTCCCTATGAACAGAAACATCATGACTAGTGTAAGACTATACTTGAAATCACTTTTCCTTGCCTGGTGGACCTGAAGCTAAATAGTCAACTTGTCACATAGAGTCTGGATTTAAATGAACTTATTGAACCACTAGGAACTTCTGTATGAAGGAAGTCCATTTCTGTTTTACCTGTTAGGTGACAAGCTCAGAAGGCTTAACATATGCTTGTTTTTTGTTTGTTTGTTTGTTTGTTTCCCCAGATGCAGCCTGAAGACTAGTGGGAAAGGGAACTGTTCAGAAGTGGCAGAGGCTCAGAGACACCACAGCGCGGCGCCAGCACTCTCTTCAGGCTAGGCACCCTCTTCCTCTGTGCTGATACTCAAACTCATGATTGCTTTAAGATCTGCTCCTCTATGTCTTCTGGTTCACTCTGTAGGCATCAATTTTGATCCACTCTTAACTTCTAGGAAAAGTCATCAGAGAACTTTACAACTATTAGAAAACAGAACTGCTATTTCGCATCATTGTTTTTACACATTTTTATTCTAGTTATATGTCAAGGAGTCACTTTTCCAGTATGGAATTTACTACCAGGTTCCTTCTTTTTCTAAGACTAATACAAAAGCTTTTCCTACTAAAGAGTCTCTACTCTTTGTATTGTGAACTTGATGATGTTACAAATGTAGTTGCAAATTCTAAATGTCTAGATATTTTTAGAAGAAAAGATGGTCCTCTGGAGGACTAAATCTAGAACCATGCTTTTAGAGGTTAATATCTAAATGAATAAGCATGATATGAGTAATTTATGGTCACATATAGCACTGAATGTATTTTTTGTTCTTTTTGACAGAGGAATATGATTCATTTTAAGAGAGAAATAGAAATGTTTTGCTTTCTCAAAGATAGTGTAAACTCAAAGTTCTGTCTGTAAACTCAAAGTTAAAAGCATTAACTTTTGATTTTAGAGCCTCTAAGTACATGTAAAGTAAGATTCAGTCTACAGATAATCAATCGCAAGTTTTTTCAGAGTTTTAGTTTTCCTCCATAAGATAAAGAGAGGAGAAGAAACATTATATTTTCATAAAAGACTATAAATTTATGATTCAACTCCAACACTACTGTGTAGATGAGGCACAATCCTATGTCCTGCCTCATCCTTTTCTTTGAAATGTAAGGTTACATTTACATTCTTTAAACCAGGCAACATTCTGCCTGAATTTTTATATGCCTTGCAATCAGAAAGCAAAAAAAAAAAAGTTGTGAGAACTCTTAGATTGCCTCATATTCTTAAATTGTAATTCAACTGATTCATCAAATCAGTTATTTAATCAAATATTATATATATATAATCTCAAAGTCTCCTTGTATCCTGGGGCACTCAACAGATGAGAATTCTTTAAGGGATTATAGGGGAAGAAAAATCATTTTCACAACCACCACCACCACCACCACCACCATTCTGAATTTTCAGCTGGTTTCTGTGTAATAAAAGACAAGTTAACAAGGAAAAAAGCAAAAAAATTTTTATTAACATATTTACTTGGGAAATGCCCATGAAAAAAAAATAAATGTCTCTCCAAGATGACTTAAAATCAGGGTTATATGCCACCTTTATAGAAAAAAAGAATACCTGTGCCTCTAAGAAGGGTGTAATGATTTCAAAAAGTTGAACGAGTCTATAGAAAAACAAGTGGAAGGCATTGTTCTCTGTAATGAAGTTTATCTGGAAACAGCTATCTCCTTTCCTATAACAATAGTCATTCCCTGGCTAATAAAATTCTTGGGGACAATTACAGCCCTTGAAATGCTTTGAGAAATTTTCTCTAGAGTTCATAAAAAAGCTTCTCACTGCACTTGCTGTTATCTCTATACTTGTAGATAGTAATAATCAACATACCATATAAAATTGTTCAAATTGTCATTTGTTATCAGAGATATGAAAACACAAATGACAATCTCACACTAATGAGATGACATATATTTAGAAATAAATCAGAAATAACAGTGTTTGTAGGCATGTGGTAAAAGTCATCCCCTTTCACAATAGTAGAGACATTGTCAGGTTCAACCTCTATGGAAAGAGGATGAAAATCTCTTAAAAATAAATAAATATATATAAGTATATTTATATAAATATGGAGCTTCCATATGACCCAGTGATCATACTTGTTGGAATTTATTTCAGGAACAATAAAAAGGTCTATGACAGCAAATTAAGATTACTAAGAATTGGGGAAAATAAAGGAAGAGTCAGAATAGAAGTGACATCAGGACAATTATGGTGGGTTTCGGGCACTTTGGTGGTGGTGAAGATACAGTAACTTTATTCATATATCAAACCATGAAAATAAACACTAGTATAATCAAGGGGAAGACAAATGTCCTACTTGCTATGATCACTTCAGCCCCTACTGCAAATATTTCTATATTTTCTACATACCTTAAGTTTATATTGTTCTTATTACTGACTAACTTGAAAGCATCTTAAAAAGATATTCGCTTGAAATAATATGTACTTTTATGTGTGTATGTTCCCTACCTTTGACCTTTTTTCCATTGTTGGTTCATTTATTATTGACTAATACAATCAAATTATTTACTTTCTTACAGAAGCTGCTTTGTGCTAAGCAAGCATTCCTGCAAGAAATACATAGATAGGTTCTATAAATTTTTCCATTATATAACAAGACAAGGAAGCTAAGTTAATAGCATTAGTTGGCAGTTATCATGTGTTAGCATTGGTTAACAATTGCTTTCACAATAGGAATAACTCTTTTCAACTCTAGACCTGTCATCTTTTTCAATATCTATCTCATTAAATAATACTTTAAATGTACAAATATTATTTATACCAAAAATGAGGAAGTTAAAGACAAAAATAATTATGTAACTTCTCCAGGGTCACACAGAACTACTCAAGGTTTGAGTACAACTTATTTGAACTAGAGGTATTTCAATAAAACTATACTATAGAAGAATAATACGATGATGATGATATTATGATGATGAAATTAGGAGGACAATTTATTATGTCAACATTGATTTGAAATTTTGGTCAGCCATGTTTTGTCGATTAGTAAACATTACTTTATGATAAGCTGTCGTGCTATCCAGTTAGATATAGGAAAAGCAAGTTGTTCTTGTGACAGAACTGAAACTAGAACATAAATTCTTTCCCACTCTTTTAGACTGTGTATATGTAGCCATGAGAATGCCTCAAAACTAATCAAGGTCACAAGAAAAGTAAATATAAATTTAATTTAAAAACTTAAAAAGCAAGACTCAGGGGCCCAGGAGATAGCATGGAGGTAAGGCGTTTGCCTTTCATGCAAAAGGTCATCGGTTCGAATCCCAGTGCCCCATATGGTCCCCCGTGCCTGCCAGGAGCAATTTCTGAGCATGGAGCCAGGAGTAACTCCTGAGACCCAAAAACCAAAAAAAAAAAAAAAAAAAAAAAAAAAAAAAAAAAAAAAAAAAAAAAAAAAAAAAAAAAAAAAAAAAAAAAAAAAAAAAAAAAAAGCAAGACTCAGGGAACTTCAAAACCTGTAACCACAGTACTAGCTCAAATGTGGGGAAAGTCATTTAAAGAGTTGAGCAGAATTAAAAATGAGGCAAACTGACTTATTTTTGTAACAATCCCCTAGTGTTTGCTTTAGAGTGCAGTTTAGGGGAGCAAAGGCAAAAAGCACACATTTGTTTTAAGAAGTTTTCTTTTGTGTTTTATTTTTTGGTGGGGGGGATCACCCAGCAATGCTCAGGGCTTACTTTTGACTTCACTCCTGCTGGAACTCAGGGGGCCATATGTGGTATTGGGGTTTGAATCCAAGTAGGATGCATGCAAGACAAGTACTTTACCTGCTATACCATATCTCTGTTCCATGGAAGATTTAGTATCAATTTGGATAAAAGATTTAACATTGGGGGCCGGAGAGATAGCACAGTGGCGTTTGCCTTGCAAGCATCTGACCCAGGACTTAAGGTGGTTGGTTAGAATCCCGGTGTCCCATATAGTCGCCCGTGCCTGTCAGGAGCTATTTCTGAGCAGATAGCCAGGAGTAAGCCCTGAGCACTGCTGGGTGTGGCCCCAAATCCAAAAAACAAATAAACAAACAAACAACAACAACAAAAAAAGATTTAACATTGAAGATGGAGATAGAAGGAGATAGATAGAAGGACAGTAAAAAAGTTATTGGATCCCCTAGGTAATTGAATTCTGGATATATTTTGAAATCAGAAATAATATTATTACTTCAGAGACCAGATTGGGAAAAATAAAAATTAAAGTAGAATCTAGAGTAACCAAAGATTTTCCTCTCAATTTAATTAGTAGAATAGAGTTCCTTAAGTTTTTGTTTCATTTTTTTTAAACAGAGATGAATGGTTGCTAGAGAGCTAATTTTACTGAGATGTTTATCAAGAACTTTGCAAATGGTAAGCTCCAGGTACAGAACGACCTCCAAAAGAAAATGTCAAACTCATCTGGTTATTTATTCAGATTGGACGTGTAGGGAAAAGGTTCAGAAAGGCCATATATAATTTGTAAGTTATCATTCTATAGGTACATTAATTAGGATGATATTGGCTACTTAATACATTAAGTGCCAGAGCTAAAACTCAAACATAAACTCATACTAGCATACATTAAAGCATACTCTTTGGGGCCGGAGAGATAGCATGGAGGTAAGGCATTTGCCTTGATGCAGAAGGTCGGTGGTTCAATCCTGGCATCCCACATGGTTCCTTGAGCCTGCCAAGAGCGATTTCTGAGCATAGAGCCAGGAGTAAACCCTGAGCACTGCCAGATGTGACCCCAAAAATCAAACAAAAACATAGTGATCTTACAACTTTTATAAGAAAAATACTTATATTTTATATATTCACATATATTTATAATAATATATTATGTAAATATATTTATATATTATTTATTATTATATATTATATAATAAATATTATATAATATATTGTATATAATTTATAAGAATTATTTATAATTTATAAATCACAATTTATAATTTGTAATTTAAATTATATAATGTATATGAAATTATAAAATATGTGAATTTATAATCACTTATAATAATACTATATATTACTATACTATATAGATATATATAACAAATAACACTATATATATTTAATAATATATATATTTTTTCTTATAACTTTCAGGTCATATAATGTCCCCTTCAGGAAAGGGTTCACAAAAACCTTTCAGGGACTCAGGGTAATCGAGCCTTGCACATCAACTTTGTCATTGCACTGTTATGGAGGAAAAAGGCTGGTGTCCCTGCATATTTTTAAGTTGTACAGATTATTTTTATTAAATAGTATTTATTAAATGAAATTATTTATTAAAATAGTATTATTAAAACATATTCCCTTTGCAAGGAATACAATTTATTGTTGAATTTAGATAAGAAAACTTGAAAACATAGTCTCTGGAAAGTGTTTTCATCCAAGCAAAAAGACTATCCACTAAGAAACAGTCTTGAACAGAGTCTGAAATAAGCACAGTTAATGGACATTTATTCTATAAAAAGTACCAAGATATCATATAGAGGGTGTAATGAAAAAGGAAAGACAAGACTCAAGGACTGAGCAGAAGGCATATTATCTAGAGTTTAGAGAGCAAAGTACAATTAACACACGCGCGCGCGTGCACACACACGATTGAAAGGGAATTAATAAAATTCAGATAATGCTATGTTTTAGAAGTCAATGAATAACTCCTAAATGCCACTAATGGGTAGAATGAGGATGAAAATGGACCCTAAATTTTAGAAAAATAGAGATTTGGGTACATCTAAAACAATGTTTTATAGTGATGTGTGTAAAATTTCTGAAGAAACTATATTTAAGAGATATGCAAAGAAGCAAACTCAAAAGCAACAAACATCAGCCTGTTTCTCCTTGTTTTACTCTATATAGAAGGAAATAAATACAATAGCAGTGATAGGAAAGTCTGTGGTCTAAGAATTAAAAAAAAACATAAAAACTCTAAAACAATGTTTTACATAATTAATTGGAGTGATTTAATGAGAGAGAAGTAAAATGAATGGCTTAGCCAAGAAAAGAGAGAAAAAACTACATATTATTCCGATAAGACAGGAGAAACAGTATCTAGTGTGTGGATAGAAGGACTTGACTAAGAGCAAGGACAGTTTATCCCCCAGTATCCAGGGTAGTATCCAGAAAAGAAGGAAATAAACACAGAACCGAATATTGGTGGTAAGAGCAATTTTTTGAAATTTTGGTCTCATTGCTTCTATTTCTTTCAGCAAGAGTAAAGATGAGGAGAGAGGTTTGAGAATTAAAAATAAGAATATGAAATATTTGAATAGCACAATGGAAAAGATAATGACTAGGAATATAAATCATAAATTTATTTCATGATGATAAACAATGATTTCAGCTGATTTGAGGTTAATGAAACTGAGTAGAAAATGAATTATGTTGTATTCTGTATGTACATTTTATTTCATAGGTGTGTGCATGCAAGGGTCAGAGAATGGATTCATTTAGTTCTTTATGATGACATCAGGCAGATTGAAATGAGAGAAAGCATGGAGTATTTGTGGAGGGAATGGCCTTAGATAGTGGTACGAAAATCAGAAGAGATCAACAGATTGCATAGGCCAGTGGAGGCAGCATTGAAAGCAGAGAATTAAACAGAAAAGGTAATTAAAGTTTATAGATAAAAGTTGAGCATTAATATTGGGATGGACTCTTTCTTTATATAAAGCTGAGTGGTTTTGATCCCGGTTGCTACATATGGTCCCTTGATCCCTGCCAGAATAATCCCTCAGTGCAGATCCCTCAGTGTAGCCCTGAGACTGCTCACATTCCCTGACCCCCAAACACACACATAAGAAAGGTATAATTTGAATTAGTCCATTTGTTAAGTACTTTTATTTTTTAATTTTCATTTTTGGATACTTAGGACTATTCCTGGCTCACCACTCTGAAACACGTTTGTCAGGTTGCATTGAATGATCAGCTCACTGATTTTGGAAATTAACCTCTAGTTTGACTTCTGTTTGTATGGGCAAATAACATCGAAAAAAGAATACATCATTGTTCTTCACCAGAAAAGGCCTTGAGTTAATGTCTAACAATTTTAACTAGCTCATTCATCCACCCAACCACCAGCCCTGACAAGCACCAGTATTTTTTGAATATGTCATTCTCACTGGTATAAAATAATATCTCATTGCAACCTTGATTTGGGTCTTGATTTTAATCTTAATTTATCTGATGATACACAATGTTTCATGTGCCTGTGGGCATCTACTGGTTTTCCAAGAGAAGTGTCTATTCATTTCCTCTCTCCACATTTTGATGTTTAATTTAAATTTTGCAGTTATTGCTCTGTGTGAGCACTTTATAGATACTATATATATATATATATATATATATATATATATATATATATATATATATACCCTTTATCTGATGTGTTGAGTGAAAATATTTTCTCCCACTTCACTGTGTTTTAGTTAGTATGTGTTTCTTTTTCCATACAGAATCTTTGGGGTTTGATGTAGTTCTATTTGTTTAGCTTTGGCCCTAAAGTCTTTGTTGAAGACTTTGTTGAAGACTTCTTTGAGGCCTAAGTCTTGGAGTGTTCTTCCTATTTTTCCTTCAGTGTACTCTATAGGTTTGGGTCTAATCTCAAGGTTTTTGTTTCATTTTGAGCTGACTTTTGTGTAAGGTATGACATATGAATCTAGTTTTAACTTATTTCATGTGGTTATCCAATTCTTCAATTGCCATTTGTAAAGAAGATGTTTTATTCCATCTGTATTCTCTGCTCCCTTGTCAAAAATTAGTTGACCAAATATATGGGGGCTTAACCTTGGATATTCTATTCTGACCCATTGGTCAGAGGTTCTGTCTTTATTCCAGTGCCATTCTAATGTGATCACTGTAGCTTTGCATAATAACTTCAAGTTAGGAATAAGCTACCTCCCAATTTCTTATTTTTCAACATAGTTTTATTTATATGAGGTCCTGTTTGGTTCTACACAAGCTATCATTGACTGTTTTAAAATTTTGAAGAATATTGTCTGATTTGGATAGAGATTGCATTGAATCTATATAGTTTAGGTAAGATAGTAATTTTGACATTGATTCTCACAACCCTTGAGCATGGAATGTTTTTTCATTTCTTACGGTCTTTAATTAATTAATTAATTTTTGGTTTTTGGGTCATACATGGCAGCTCTCACGGGTTACTTCTGGTTCTATGCTCATAAATAGCTCCTGGCAGGCTCAAGGGACCATATGGGATGCCGGAACCATCAACCTTCTGCATGAAAGGCAAATGCCTTACCTCCACACTATCTCTCCAGCCCCAATTTATTTTTTAAATGCTGTGAATTTTGTGTTGTATAGGTCCATCATCTCTTATGTTAAGTTGGTTCCTAAATACTAGGAATGGTTCTTTTTTATTTTAAATAAAATAGATTCTCCTCTGATATATTACTTGTATATAGAATTGCAACGGACTTCTGTGAATTGACCTTGTATCTATCTGGCCTTTGGTGCATTGGTTTATTGTTTTTAGAGGGTTATTTTTTGGTGAACTCTCTAGGGTCTTCAATGCATATAATCATGCCATCTACAAACAGAGACAATTTGATACCTTGTTTCCAATTTTGGTTCTTTTATTTCTTTTCTTATATGATTGATGTTGCAGAATTACTAATGCAATGTTAAATATGAGTAGAGACAATAGATAGTCTTTTCTTGTGCATATACTCAGCAGAAATACTTCTAGCTCTATACCACTAAAGTATAATATTGCCTTTGGAGTATTTATAGATAGTTGTGACTATCTTAAAGAAAGTTCTTTCCAATCCTATTTTATTGAAGATTTTCATTATAAATGGGTGTTGGATCTTGTAAAAAAATCTATATATTTATTGGTATTAATATATTTTAAATTTCCTTTGACTTATTTTAATTAATTTACATAAATTGAACCATCATTGAATCTCTGGGATAAATACTTCTTGATAATGGTGTATGATTTTTTAATGTGTCACTGGATTCTAGCTTGCTAAGATTTTGTTGAGGATTTTTTTCATTAATGTTCATCAAGGAGATTAGTCTGATATTTTTGTTGTATCTTTATATATTTTGGATATTAGCATAATGATTTGTAGAGGCTATTGAAAAGAATTCCTGTTTCATCAACATTTTGGAAGAGCTTTAGGATCAATGGCAGTCCATCTTGTCTGAAAGTTTTTTTTTTATTATTGAATTGTTTATCAGTGTTTATTTTTTTTTTTAGTGTGGGAGTAAAGTATTTATTTCTCTATACCCAGTGGTTCTTGGGTCTTTCTCCTGGCTCTGTGATAAGTGATCATTTCTGGTGAGGTACTGAGGACTATACATGGGATCAGGACTCAATCTTGGGTTAGGTTCCTTCAAAGGCAAATGCCTTACTACTGTATTATGTCCTTGAGCTCTAGAACTTACACTAGAACATTGAAATTTGCTCCCAGGAGTACCATGGGATTCAGCACAATTGGAGGTTCTGAATTTAGGCCACACCTGGCTGTGCTCAGAAATAATCCTTGAAGGGCACAAGGCACCAAATGGGATGCTGGACTGGCAAGGTAGGCATTTTACATGCTACACTATTGCTCCTGTTCCTGTCATAGTAATTTTAAGCCAGGCAGTGTGGATCTGACAAGTCAGAACTTGGAACAACAAAATTTGGTAATTCTGCTGAGGTGGATGCTGGCAGATTTGGGGGACATTCAGTGCCATGGAGAATACTCCATGCCTCTAGATTTCTCCTTGGTCCCAGTGGTGACTTTGGTGCCATTCTTTGAAATTTTCACATAAATTCAAACTTTATACTTATAATTAACATATTTGTTTTCACCCATCCTTTAACTTCTTAAGCACGAGTATCCTTTTGCGGGGAGGTATTAGTCAAACTCAGCAGTGTTCAGGACACATTCCTGGCTCTGTGCTCAGGGACCACCCTGGTAGAACTGAGGGAACCATATATGGTGGTAAAGATTGAATCCAGGTCAACTGCTTGCATGCTAAGTGTTCTGCCTACTGTACTTTGGTCCAGCGACTGTCCTTTTTTATTTTAAAATTTGTTGGAGTCGGGCGGTGGCGCTGGAGGGTAAGGTGCTTGCCTTGCCTGCGCTAACCTAGGACGGACCGACGGTTCGATCCCCCGGTTCACCATATGGTCCCCCATGCCTGCCAGGAGCGACTTCTGAGTGAATAGCCAGGAGTAACCCCTGAGCGTCACTGGGTGTGGCCCCCCAAAAAATTTGTTGAGGGAAAACATTACAAGCAAGTAATGAAAAGTATGTCCAAAGAAAACACAGTAATTATAAAGGTGTGTGATGCATATGTGAATTTTCTCAATTATTCACAATATGGGTAAAGTTCCCCAAAATAAGTTTCTTCATTCATGGAAGTGGAGTAATAAAGCCCATTGTAGAGAGGTGATATAAGAATTGGGTATAAAAATGTTTAAGTACTTAGGATAGGTGTTACAGATTACATACTAACATCATTCAACTGCTCTCCTACATTGTCCCTGCCAGCCTTGATATTATTGGTCTCACAAGATAAAATTCCTGATTGATCATGAAATTGGCCAACAAATATTGGATCCTTCCAGAATCTCAAAAAACTACAAAAAATATATGTTTATACTAGGATTCATGCCTTTTAATAGAGTTACTCTCTAAATTACTAGAAATATAATTTATCCACTCTGCAGTTTAGAACATTGATGATTTGGATCAAAAAGACTCAAGTAACAAGTAATTCAAAATCAACTTGTCATCTTCCTTCTGTTATTTATTTGCCTATAAGCACTTACAGAAATGACCAGAGGAGCAAAAATAATATGAGGTGGATAATTGTCCAAAATACCAGAAAATAAATTACAACCTAACTTACCCTGTTTTATTTTACTCAATGGTACTTTTACTCTTTTTCAAACTTTATTTTTAATATAATATCTTTATTTAAGCACATAATTACAAACATGCTTGTAGTTGGGTTTTCAATCATAAAAACAACACTCCTCCTTCACTAGTGCAGCAGCATTCCCACTACCAATGCCCCCCTTCACCATCCTCCCCTACCCCAGCCTGTATTCAAGATAGGCATTCTACTTCTCTCACTCATGCTTTTGGTATTGGTGTGCTGACAAATGGGAATTATTTTAATTCTCTAGATGAATACATCAAAGAAAAGAAATGACTGCAGGATGATTAAACTATGTCTAAATGATCCATATAGGGATCTCACTTAATGACTTAATGTCTGGTGCAGAACTAACCTCCAAAACAACCTCAATAAAGGTTGTCTGTTTCTTATCAGATATGACTCTTTAGTTTTGTCCACAGTCTATATGGGAATGGTAGGTATATAGAATTACTTTCCTAAATATTATATTTTATCCCCCATTTTCTTTATAGTTGGACTATTCCGTGATTACACACTTAGTTCCCTCATACACTTAGTTACTAGATACCAGAGATTCTGCACTTATGGTGGCACCAGCAATCTCAATGACAATGCCCTTCCTTATATTACACTCAATGATGTAGGACAGTGTTATGGATCAATCTTTTTGTCTTATCCCTACAATGCAGGTAATCTAATACTAAACCACATAACTGGACCTAATGATGTAATTTCTTAAGTTTCCTTATGTCTTCTTCAATTTGATGTGTTTATGTTTTCTCTTCCCATTTATAATTTTGCAAAAGAGAAGAGAGCTCAAATTATCCAGCTCTTAGACAGGGACTTGCCAAGTGTTTTTCTTTAGCTTTCTACATAATATGTGTATGTATCCTTGCCACATTCCTCTTCCTTCTCCTTCATTCTCACTTTCTTTTTCTGTCCTCATATGCACAAATATATACATAGACACGTGCATGGAAATATATGCACTAACACAATTTAACCTAAACCAGCATTTAGAAAGTTAAATTGAGAGACTTGATGAGGATTTATTGACATCTAGCTTATTCTACCCATCTATTTATTGCCTAATTATTATCTACTTAAGTCTGCCTATTTCCAAAGAGCATAACATATTCTACAGATAAAAAAATTAACTTTCTTCTCTTTATTATCCTATCCAAGTCCAATATACCCTAAGGCAATATTGTGTTTTAAAATGGTCATGAGATATCCTCAGGTTCCTTTTAACTTTTTAATATCACTAAAAATTATTTACTTTGGTAATAGAGCAAATACCTTACAGAACTTAGACTTGTAACAATGAAAATTAAAAAAAAATAAAACTGAAAGAAGAGTACAATGGAAAATAGATTTATATACCTCAAAATTGTGGGTAAGCTGTATTTAGAACAAATTATTTAGCTCATACATAATTAAAAAGGTAAATATGTCTTATGCCACATGAGTCAAAATTATATTGATTTTGAAAACAACAAAAATATAAAATGTTCTGGCTTGATTCTGTTGTGTACATTCAGCTCACTGTAACCATGAGTTTACTTGAAAACTTGTCTATAGAGCTTTCCAGTGTTATAATTTATGAACCAGTTCTTCTAACCAGTTCTTTAGACCTGTTGTTTAGTTCACAGACATCAAACAAAGTAGTAAAACCAGTTCCTCTTGGGCTATCCCAAGAAGACCAGAAGCCTACTTTATAAATCTTTTTAATTAGATTATATAATTGACTATAAATATAACTGCATTCTTCTACTAAAACCTCTTGGGTTTTACTTTATAACTAAATTGCCTCCCTTTAAACAAATGAGACCTTGTTAATGATGGGCAATTCATTATGCCGTAGGAATTTATACTGGAATTCTGATGTTTCTAACAACATCTCAGCATATTTTTATTCTGAAATATGCTCCAACTGGGAAAGAAGAATTTACTACTGAGTCACAGGCATGATTGTGTCTTGGTCTGAAAGCCTATCCTTTAACTGTCTTTCTAAAAAGTGTTTGTTTTTTTGTGTGTGTTACTACTATTGTTGTTGCTTTGGGTTATATCTAGTATGCTTAATGCTTACGGCTGGCTCTGTAGTTATAGATCATTTCTGGAGGACTCAGGGACCATATGGGGTGCTGGGATTGAATCTGGACCAGCCACAGGCCAGGAAAACACCTTATTCTCTAGCTCCAAATTTCTGTATTTTTAAAACAATCCTAAAAACATTAAAATTAAAACTTGCTTTTGAGCAAAATGCATTCAATACTCATAAATCTCTCCTTCTAGTTTCCACTGAATTTACTGAATTTGGTCCAGGAGAAGCATGTGTACTTAGATGTTAGAAAACATTAGAGCCATCAATATTTAAAGCAATCAATTCAAACTCTCCCATGCCACTATAACAGTTAACAATATTATTTAATTCTCTCTCCAAATATAATTGCAATTTTTTCTCAGGCCATCTCTACTCTTCAAACATATATGCCACCTACTACCCATACCATACTGTCCTCATTTTTATTTTGTGGGGTTACACCAGCTATGCTTCGGCCTTGCTCCTGGCTCTGTGTCAATAACACAGAGTTTATTGAAGGGCCCAGGATAAACTTCTTGTTAACTGCAAACACTTAATCTGCTCTACTATCTTCCTAACCTAAAATAGTTTGTTTAAAAAAAAAAGGAAAATAATTCATTTTCTTTTTTTTTGGGGGGGGTGTCACACCTGGCAGCGTTCAAGGGTTACTCCTGGCTCTACGCTCAGAAATAAATCCTGGCAGGCTCAGGGGGACCATATAGTATGCCGGGATTCGAACCACCGTCCTTCTGCATGCAAGGCAAACACACTACCTCCATTCTATCTCTCCGGCCCCATATCATTCAGTTTCTCACTTACATGAAATTAACCACTGACAATAGAATATATTCTAAATAGCTATAAATAAGTTCATGAATACTTTGAATGAATTGTTTTATAACTAGTAGAAGATTGCACCAGAGAGATAGTACAGTGAAGAACGCATATATATATATAGATATAGATATAGATATAGATATATACATTTCTCTCACATCATGGGCTTACTTATTTTAGAGAATAGTTGTAATATTTTCCATTTTCCATTAAAAGTAATGAAGCTTTGAAAAATGTTTTAATACATATAAACAAAATATTTAAACTCATACATTAACAAATTTCACATGATAAAAATAGATATAGTTTGCTGTATACACGTGAAAGTATTATATCATTTATATCAGTATGAGGAAAAAGTACTTCAAAACTACAATAAGAAATAATTTTGTGCACATTAGTATAAATATTATCAAAGAAACTTATAAACATTAGTGAGATAAAAAGTTACAGGTAAGGGGCTGGGCGGTGGCGCTGGAGATAAGGTGCCTGCCCTAACCTAGGACGGACTGCAGTTCGATCCCCCGGTTCCCCATATGGTCCCCCGTGCCTGCCAGGAGTGACTTCTGAGCGAATAGCCAGGAGTAACCCCTGAGCGTCACCGGGTGTGGCCCAAAAACCAAAAGAAAAAAAAAGGTTACAGGTAACACACAACTTTTCAGAATTTGAGTGATGTGAACTAAAGTTTTATTTTGATCTGTAGGTTTTATGATTAACAAAAATAAAATCTATCACCTAAATATACTTAAAGTGCAGGGACTCAGAGTATACTATCCCAAAATATATGACATAAAGTTTATTTTTCTCTGGAAAAAAATGACAATCAACAGGTTTATAAAGAATCCTTCTCAGATCTTTGCACATAGGACTAAAAGCAGAAAACTCTAAAAATAAGAATTTCTAAATCAACTCCTAAGGAATACTTTTGCCCATAAGGAGAAAGTGAACACTGAAGTGCATTTGCTAAAATTTCTTTAAGCTAACCCTTGTCTTCCAAGAGTTTTAGTTTTGTTTTGGGGCCACACCCAGCAGTATTTAGGTATTACTCCTGGCTCTGTGCTCAGAATTCACTCCTGGCAGCGCTCAGGGGTGCCAGGGCTTGAATGCGGATTGGCTGCATGCAAGACAAACACCCTACTGGCTGTGCAATTGCTCAAGGCTACTTTTCCAGGACTATTTTGCATGTGCTTATTGTTTTCATGTTTGGAGTCTCTAGGAGCATATAAGAGTTTCTTTTGGACCTATTGCTTTCCTAGACATGAATCATTCTTCGTTAAGAGATAGAGGCATTGGTGATGGGAATGTTGCACTGGTGAAGAGGTGTTCTTTTTATGACTGAAACCCAACTACAATCATGTTTGTAATCACGGTGTTTTAATAAAGATATTATTTTTTTTAAAAAAAGATAGTACAGACAGTAGGGAACTTTCCTAGCTCACATTTGGCTGAGTTCCACCCTGGCACCCCATATGGTACCCCTCAGAACTACCAAGAGTGATCTCTGAGTACATTTTCACGAGGAGCCCTGAACACAACCAGGCATGCCCCAAAACAAAACAAAACAGAAATTTATTAAAGTTTGAGTTCTAATAACCTCTTTGAATTACTCATTACATTTCTCCCATGTGTAAGCTAACTGTATGTTTTAATGTACAGTTTTCCTCTTGTTAATGTGTTTTTTAATCTAATATTTAAGCCTCAGCTGAAGAACTTAGAAAGGAAGAAAGAAAAATATCATCTTCATTCTCTACAGTAGCCAACAGAAAATCAGAGTCAATGTTATACCAAATAAAAATATATGCAGCTTAGTGAGTAAGTAGATGCAGCTGTTTGATCTGGTGCTTTTCCAGGTTCAGAGTCAAAGTAGGAAGTCATTTGTGCCAGTCTGTCACTCTCTCTTTCTCTGTCTTATTCTCTATCTCATTCTCATATTTCTATATAACTTTTGCATCTCCTTTAGAGATTAAAAACATTTATTTAGACACTTGGTTTATGTGCAACAAGATAATGTACTTAAATATATTAAGTAATAATCAACTGATAGAATTTTTTCAATTTATATACTTACTTAACACAACTCACAGAATATAGGAAACCCCAAATACCAAAATTTTTTCTTACATTCCCTTTGCTACAGAAGAAATCACTGTTTCTGTTTAGTGATTTTTTTTTTCTATTCTGAATTTCATATAAATCAAATAACAAAGAATTACTTTGAAGCAGGCTAACATAGATTTGTATGTAATTGATTTGAGTTTTATTCACTTGATCTGTGTTTCTAATTGATTTGTGTTCTAGTCACTTGATTCTACTTTGAAGTAGCAAACCACTTCATGAATATACAGAAATTTTTTTCATTCTTCTTTCAATATTCATTTTTTCCATTTGAGACTATTAAAGTTTACTATAAACAATTGCCCCCTTTTTGTTGACATAGTGCTTCTATTGAGTAATAGAGATCAAATGCAATGGTCATAGAGCAAGTATGATTTCATTTTTGAAAAATTGCAATGAACTTATTTAGCATGTTATATATTTTATACTCATATCAGCAACATACAGGAGTGCTTTACAGAAACATCATCACCGTAGATGAATTCTTAATAAACCAATTATCAGATCACCTGACTTCATTGAATGGAATAATTGTTGTACTGGAGATTTCATTGGCTTATGCATAAGTTTCACATGCCATAAGTATGGATTTTATCACCAGGAGTATGTGATCTCAGCAAGACCTTAGTGACCCTCAAGCACTTCACCAGAAATAGCTCCTGAACACTGCCAAATGTGGTCCTCAAATTCATATATAAATGAAAGATTCACCATTTAGATAAAAAGCTTCACTAAGTATTTTAGTAATTAGTGGCAGCATCTCAGGTTGCAAGCAAAGTGAATATATATATATATGTATTTTTTTTCTCAAGAAGAATGGAAATAGTGCGTTGTTCTGAGGCTTGGAGCAATAGTTTCTGCTGCCAACAAGTCTGGGCCAATAACACTCAGAGTTGTTCACAGAATAAACACAGGCCAAGTGAAGGCCAAGCCAGGCATGGCTTCTGTATTTGAGAAAGTGATGTTGGGTTACTTTCTTAAGCAGAGTGTTCATAAGGTCTACTTTCTGAAGGACTATCTTCACATGAGGATCCTTTTTTATTGGATGGGGGAGTAAATATGGACCCCACATTTCTTGTCTATTTTCTATTGTCAAGATAAGTCTATTGTCTATTCAAAAACTCAGAAAAGTAAGAACCTACCAAATTAGTAATCAGGTGACTGAGAAGTGTGAGGAAAGACTGATAGTGAGGTCCAGAGGTCAGGCAGCAAGAAATGGGCAGATGCCAGTTGAAGCTTTATGCTTTCTTGGTAAGTTCAAATACATTAAGACTAGAAATGTAGTCTAAGAATCTGGTAAAGATGAAGATTTCCATATGATCATTGTGACTATTGGTGCTTAAGAAACAGTTCATTTTTCTTTGACTTGGATAAAAACTTATGATATTTCACTTGGAAGCAATTCAAAATTACTGTCAAACTCATCACTGTCTATGTCTTTAAGCCTATAATTTACATCCTACTATTAAAATTATATTTATTCTAATAAATCTATAAAAATCTATACAAAATAGATGTATATGTCTGTCCCTTAAGCATTTCTTATGAAGTTGAAGAGTGTTGAGAAACTGTCAATATAAACATTGTCCAGTAAATTGTCTCATTCAAAGAGTGAAAAAATGTTTCTAAAACAGATCAAAAGATCTCCAAAGAGTTTCTTGTGTCAAATATACAGCAAAAATAGTAGTACATACAATATATACGGACTTGTTAAAGTAAAATTGGTAAGAAAATATTGTGTGAAAGAGGCACATAGATCACCCATACTTATACTCATGTATAAAAATGTTCTTAAAAGATTCACAAAAGTGCCAGAGAGATAGCTCAAACTGGAGTAAATACTCTGAGGAGCCCCAGACTTGATCCTGGCACTATGTGATTCTCTGAAGAGTGTCAGGAGCAACTCCTGAACACCAACCCTTAAATAACCCTTGAGTACCTTGAATTCATGGAAAATTCATTGAAACTTTATTGAAAATGAATTCAAGTTTAAAAATATAAGTGTATAATCACAAGGAACCATCAGTGAGAGTCAAAACTATAAGTATGATGTAAAAATGTATAGTATATTTAGTATTTTAAAACAGAGGCATACTTTTATTTTTCAGTTAAGGAAATTTTTAAATGCATTTGTTTGTAAGTTTAGCATTCAATGATTCAAGTTTAACATTCAATGATTCATCATCATCATCTCTGATGATGCTTAGGGATCACTACTGGCTCTGCACCTCTGCACTCAGAAAATACTCCTAGCAAGGATAGAAGAACAATATGCTATGTCAGGGATCTAACTGGGCTCTGCTACATGAGAAACAAGCTTCCTACTATTGCTCTGGTCCCTGAACATTTTTAAATGGAAGAAATATCAACAGCAATTAATAAGAGAAACCTCAAATTTATTAAAGAAATACAGATTATTGCAAAATCTAAATACATAAAAACATAATATTAGCCATATGATTTAAATGTTCTACATACACATTAATTTACTAAACAGAAAGTTTAACTTAGGAATCTGAAAACTAGATATCAGAGAAGTGATTGAGATTATCAGAGAAGTCAGTGGTTTAAGAATTTTATGGTCATTGAAGATGACTAATTAGACTGCAAATTCTGGTTTTTGTTCCAGTACTATAGAGTTGAGGTTATCAACATTTCTTATGAAATTCAATACAATATTAATTGAAAGAATTGTGCTTTCTTTTTTCAATGTTTACTAGCATGTCTTCAGTCCCATTGTAGACATTGCATTGCTTCAATGAACACTGACTTGTAAGAAAATGTGGCACTAAGACAAACGATAGGAACCTTCTTGTGACCAGTTTAACAAATGAGTAAGCATCAAACATTTTTATATTAAGAGTTTTGTTTCTTGAATTATATCATATTCTTAGATACCAAGTCAGGGATTGATTTTGAATTCTAAGATATTTGGGTGAATTTTGTCTCTATAAATGCAAATTTTTACAATTTTGAAAATTCTTTTGAATGTTGAGTTTACTGTGATGAAAAAAATTAAGTTCCTCATCTTATTGATGTGTTTTAGAAATTACATTAAAAAGATAGTATATCTAACTATTTCATAATAAACTAATTTGACATTTATTATTAAAAATAGTTATATTTATTCTTCCTGACATCAATTACTAATTAGGATTGAAAATTTTCATTCAGTAAGGGAAATCAAAAGACTTTTGTGATAGAATTTTCATCAGGGGACCAAAAAAATAGCATGGAGGTAAGGCATTTACCTTGCATGCAGAAGGTCCGTGGTTCGAATCCCAGCATCTCATATGGTCCCCTGAGCCTGCCAGGAGTGATTTCTGAGCATAGATCCAGGAGCAACTCCTGAGCACTGCTGGGTGTGACCCAAAAACAAAACAAAAAAAAAGAATTTTCATCTAAAACATCTAACCTTACTCTAAAATATGTTAATAATCTCTGTACAAATATGTTTCAGTGTTATTTAGAGTTATTTAGAACAACTACTAATAGCATGATCAGATCTGAGCATTTAAGGTAAGACTACTTAAAAATTGTGCAATGTGATTTTGTCAGATGCCTTTTATAAATAATTAATCATTTGAAATGTATCTGGAATACCTTAATAGGTTCTCATTCTCCATTATATTGATCAAAGTTCTATTTAAGCGTATTATCTACGTCAGTATCCAAACATTTTTTTT
>PVKC010014470.1:0-22121 GCA_004027635.1 Crocidura indochinensis | reverse complement strand
GAAAAGACAAGACTTACAGTTCTTAGCAGTCAACCCTACTGGGCAGGCGTGGATACGGAGAAATTCCCAGACTGACGTCACAATCAGGGAACCTTGCTTTGCAGAGTACTTGCGATAGCCAGTTTTCAGTCTAATGAGGTATTCCTGGGTGTTTCCGCCCTAGGATGGACCTCTGGGAGAGCGAGTCTTTTTTGGGCCGGCTGACCCACTCCCAGGAGGTCCGGAGGTCAGCAGAGGACACAGAAACACAAAGAAAAGACAAGACTTACAGTTCTTAGCAGTCAACCCTACTGGGCAGGCGTGGATACCTAAGGCAATAATTATTAAAACAACATGGTATTGGATAAAGACAGACCCTCAGATCAATGGAATATACTTGAGTATTCAGAGACTGATCCTCAGACGTTCAATCAATTAACCTTTGCTAATGGGACAAGAAACACTAAATTGGAGAAAGAAAAGCTTCTTAAACAAGTGATGCTGGGAAAATTGGTCAGCTATATGCAAAAAGTGAACTCAGATCTCTCTTTAACACCCTGCAAAAAAGTCAAATCAAAATGGATTAAAGAGGGGCCGGGCGGTGGCACTGGAGATAAGGTGCCTGCGCTAACCTAGGACAGACCGTGGTTCGATCCCCTGGTTCCCCATATGGTCCCCCGTGCCTGCCAGGAGCGACTTCTGAGCGAAAGCCAGGAGTAACCCCTGAGCGTCACCGGGTGTGGCCCAAAAACCAAAAAAAAAAGGATTAATTAATTAATTGATATCATTTATAACACCTTGATGGACTCCTCATAGTTTTTTGGGGTTTTTTTTTTGCCTTTTTTTTCCTTTTTCCTTTTTTCCTTCTTCTCCCAGATGGCACCAAGGCCAGATAGTTAAATGTTCATTTGGTGGAAATAAAAACTGATCAGACATGAAAACCAAATCTAAAGTCAATGACAACAGAATCGATACCCAATCTACAACAAGCTATACAAGGAGAGAACAGTTGCATTAACATTATGGGGGTAAGGGAGAGAGATGTGTGATGCATGCTGGGAACAGGGGTGAAGGGAGGATAATGCTGGTGGTGGGAATGCCCCTCACTTATTGTCACTATGTGCCTCAAATATTACTGTGAGATAATTGTAATTCACTTCGACCAAAATAAAATATCCCCCCCAAAGACCTTGATATCAGACCTAAAACCAGAAGGTTCACAGAGAAATCATAGGAGGAACACGTGACATTGAAGCCAAAGGCATTTTAAGGAAGAAACACCATTAGCCATGAAAATGAAAACACAGATAAACAAATGGAACTACATTAAACTAATAAGCTTCTGCACTTCTGCACTTCCTATTGACTAGGATACAATGGCTACCCACAGAATGGGAGAAAATATTCACCTAATATCCATCTGATAAGGGGCTAATATCGAAGATATACAAGACATTCAGGAACTCAACAAGAAAAAAAAATCTAATTCCATCCAAAAAAATGGAAAGAGAAAATGAATAGACATTTTCTCGAATTAAAAATATAGATGGCTGAAACGTACATGAAAACTTGTTCCACATCACTAATCATAAGGTATATGCAAATCAAAACAACAATGAGGTATCATCTCACACCATGGACATTGGCAGACATTACAAAGAACAAAAATAACCAGTGCTGGTGTGAATGAGGGAAGAAAAGGACTCTCATTCACTGCAAGTGGGAATGTAGACTAGTCCATCCCTTTTGGAAAACAATACAGATCTTCCTCATAAAACTGGAAACTGAGCTCCCATATGATACAGCAATACCACTCCTAGGAACACAAAAGTATCAGAATCTGGAAACAACCCAAGTACCTGAGATAATATGAGTGGCTAAAGAGGCTGTGGTACATTTAAACAATGGAATACTATGCAGCTGCTAGGAAAGAGTCATGAAATTTGTTTATACATGGATGGATATGGAGAATATTATGCTTGTGAAATGAGTCAGAAGGTGAAGGCTAGACATATAATAATCTCACTCATTTATGGAAATGTTTTTGTTTTGTTTTGTTTTTTGGGCCACACTCGGCTGTGCTCAGGGTTACTCCTGGCTGTCTGCTCAGAAATAGCTCCTGGCAGGCACAGGGGACCATATGGGACACTGGGATTCGAACCAACCACCTTAGGTCCTGTTTCGGCTGCTTGCAAGGCAAACACCGCTGAGTTATCTCTGCAGGTCCTATGGAAAAAAATTTTTAAAAAAGAGTGTTATAATAATATCCAGAGGCTATCAGGCCAAAAGAATCAGGCCACTGTCGGAAGCGCCACAAATAGTGGAGCAGTGCAATTAGGGCAGAGGACAACTATGACATTGATAGTTGGAACTGATCACTTTAGACAATCACTGGGTGTTGGTTAAAGATAAAGTGATATGCATAGAACCTCTAATCGTGTAAACCACAGTGTCTAAAGGAAAAAAATAAAGGAACAGAGAGAAAGAGAAAAAGAGAGGAGTTAAGTACCTGCCTCATGCAGAAGGTGGGGATGGTGGAAGAGAAACTGAAGGCATTGGTGTGAGAAATGTTCATGGGTAAAAGGTGGTATACCTTGAAAGATTGAAACTTAATTTTGAACAACTTTGTAATCATGGTGTTTAAATAAATGGAAAAGTAAAAAAAATTTAAAAAAAGGAATAGAGGCAATGAAATGATTGAACTAAGCACCCCCTCTTTCAAGGATTTCTCTCTTTTTTAAGGATTAATAGTTTCCAGATGAAAGAGCACTAATACAATTCACAACCATACTGAACTCCCATTAACAACTTTAACTACTATGTCAAAGGTAGACATTATTTGGTCATTTGTATTGATAAAGGAATCAAAGATGCAAGAAGCTAAGCAACTGTGCTTAAGGATACTGTGCTGAAACTTGGGTTTGTTGCATGCCCAAACAAAGCTTTACTATGCCACAGAATTCCTTATGTGGGTCAAGAAGAGGGAAGGCAGAGCATCTTTCCTCACCATACAATGAACATTATTATCCAGAACCTCACTAAGTCAGAAACTATATACTATTATCTATAATGCCTACAAGTATGTATGGTCATACCTAATTTTATATACTTGTATATACATGACAGAGTATATATATATATATACAGATGTGTATATATAAAGGCATTTTATAACCACAAAATAATAGAAACAATCTAAATTCATAAGCAACCAGTTACATAACTATGCTAAATCTACACAAATCATGCTAAAACCATGTAGTTAAAAAACAGAAAAGGAAAAAAGCTGTTATGAAATTGTGGTTATGTAAATATCTCTAGACCATACAGTTAAAATTCAGAGTAGTATAAAAAATAAAGTTATACAGTCATATTTTCTTGGTAGTACAATGAGTTAGTGATTTTACATATGAAACTAATAAAAATTAGTTTTTAAACTAGTTTTAAAATAAATAAAAAAAAAACCTAGCCCTATAGGGAGCAAATCTGTGCAAGGATAGAGTGTTACAGTATATATTTCAATATATATTTGCATGAATATTTCACTAATAGTAAATAAGTATTAAGAAATAATCCAATAGCAAAGGAAAGAACAAAGGTTATTAATAGGCACATTCCAGATAATATAATACAAAAAGTTAATTAACATAAAGAGATTACTGATTTCATTCAAAATTAAGGAAAATAGGTAATATGTCTATATTTTCATCTAAGTATCTGTCAAAGAGGAAAAAGATGAAAAACACAGTTTGGCAGGAATGCAGACATGTCTGTTATTGTATATAAAAATAAGAAAGCATATCGTTTTAAAAGACAATTTTCTAGTATGTATGAAAATTTTAATATATATTTTTGACTCAGCTGATTTACTTCTAGGAAATTTTATGAGATATATTTAATGAATAGAAAGTATCCAATTATGGCAAAGCCCTGGATTACTGACATAAGAATGCCAAGAAAGGAAGGGCATTGGGGCTCAGGATTGGAATGAGGAAGCAGAATGGAAATAAAGTAAGACCAAAAAGCAGAATGGAGATAACATAACAAGTTAAGGATCTTGGTCATTTATGTGATGTGGAGGTGAGAACTATATAGACAATACTAGTCTAAGTATATGACTCAAGTAAGTATCTATTTTTTTAAAAATTTGACCAGGAGACAGTATGGGAAGAGAGAGAAAACATGGGTCATTGGTGGAGGGATGCTGACACTTGTAGTGGTCCCTGGCTTGGAACCCAGTATTACCTAGTCTCCCAAGTAGCACTAGAAGCAGGCCCAGAGTACTGCTGGGTGTGGTCCCCACCTGAAAAAATATGTTTACATAAATGTGCCAAGATGATATAAAATGGTGTTTACTCAGGACCACTATATTAAAGCCATGCAAATTATTTTTCTTGAAGTAGACACCTGGATATAAATAATTTTTTTTGTGGTTTTTGGGTCACACCCGGCAGTGCTCAGGGGTTACTCCTGGCTCCATGCTCAGAAATTGCTCCTGGCAGGCACGGGGGACCA
Source organism: Crocidura indochinensis (assembly GCA_004027635.1). Classification (NCBI taxonomy): domain Eukaryota; kingdom Metazoa; phylum Chordata; class Mammalia; order Eulipotyphla; family Soricidae; genus Crocidura; species Crocidura indochinensis. The sequence goes on along the minus strand of PVKC010014470.1, from coordinate 17,627 downwards.
TATGGGGCACCGGGATTCGAACCGATGACCTTTTGCATGAAAGGCAAACGCCTTACCTCCATGCTATCTCCCGGGCCCCGATTTTTTTAAATGACAATTTTATTTTGTGTTATCATGATTTAAAATATTATTAATATTCATGTTCTTACTTTGATGTTATATGATCATATACTGTGATCTTATATGATGCTACTTTACTATACCCACCACTAGAGTACCAATATCTTTTTCTTTACTTAGCAAAATATTTTATAGTTTATTCAATTAATTAAAATTCATAAATTGCCAAGAAATAATCCTAAGTATTGAAAAATTTTCTCAAATATGTAGTCTTCATTATAAGGTAGCTTAACTTTATGAGAATTATTATAAATTCCGATATTACTTCCATGCTTAAAGAAGTGCTTTTCTTTTATCATAAGGAATAAATCAGGTATTCACCAATTAGTAGAATGCCATGACATTGTATTTATTTATCTAACCCTTTATTTTACTTTTTCCTTAGTTTAATGTTTTTATTTTTTATTTTTATTGTAAGAATTTATTCAAGAGACAAAATTTATTAACATAATGAGGTAAACTAACATAATATAGTAACATAACATAACATATACTATAATTGATATAATAATAATACATGTAAGTCGAAGAAAGTTACAAAATTTTTTTTCCATAATGGCTTACATATCTTTCACAGTAGGTACATATTAACATTGAATCAGGAAAATACCCATCACCAAATATGTCCTCCCCCATTATAGTTCCCTTTTTACAACCCATATACCCCACCATCACCCCCAGGGCTGCTAGAGTAGGTGAACCCCTCTTTGTCTGGCTTACTATTAGTGATCACATATCTGTTTGGTCCTGGTACCCTCCCTTGTCTCCCCCCCTCTATTTAGGAGGCAGAGCTACATAAATCGAGGTATGTGGTTTTGTTTGAAGGAAAGAAAAGCAATAGATTGGGGTACAAAATAAGAGGGAAAAAAAAGAAGTCAAATACGCTGAAAAAGAGCAGAGTCCCTCTAGAGTCTTCCAACCTCAGTTTGAGAGAGGATGTGAAAAAGGTAATTGAAACACCACAACAATACAGAAAGAGATATCGAATTAAATAACCAGTGAGCACTACAGTAATAAAGACATGCATCACACAATAGTCTCGGTTCTGAAATCAAATCATGCTCGAGTGCAAAAAGAAAGAGAAAGACAAGACAAAATAAAATAATATTGGAGACATCAACCTCAATCTCCATACCAAAATAAAAACGTCAAAAAAATCGATCAATCAATAAATAAACATGTGGAAAAATGATTGTTTTGTGCTTTTTTTTCTTTTCTTTTTCCTCCTGCATAGGCACAGTAAGTATTGAGGATATTATAGAGGGAATTCCCTTGGCCTAGGAGATATAGGGTTTCTCCACCCCTGAAGTATACTGTCATGGGATTAACTCTAGACTCCTTGCATGATCATTTACTATCCCCTTGTTGCTTTCGTGGTGTATGGAAGACTTCTGCTTTGTCTTGGATGGTAAAATCAGACCTCTATATCCACAGATCTTGGTGAGTGCCAATATCTTTAAGCACTGTTCTTAAATGTCCTTTCAACCCTCGTTGGCTTTCTTATTTCCCTTGACAGAACTCTGTTTTCATTGACTATTATCTACTCTTTAAGCTTGTTACTTCTAATTTTTTCAATTTAAATTTTTCTGATTTTATTTATTGGACTTTACCATTATTTGCAATAGTATAATTAACATGATGTTATTGTTTTATACTTTCAGGGAACATAGGACATGCTGATTGGTGATGGAAAATATGGAAAAAACAAAAAGCAAGCTACCCTGCCCCATATTATTCTAGCTCGTATCCAAGAGATAGTATTAGGTATCTGGAAGAGGACTGAAGCAGAATTTAAGGGCAGCTACACAATAATCTTCTAGGGGGTCACAGAGCCTTATGTCCAATTTATAGGAAAATTAACAGATGTAGTGCAAAGGCAAGTGAGAGGAAAAGAGACCCAGAAACATCTGATAAAGCAGTTGGCCTTTGAAAATGTCAATGAAGACTGCCAATTGATTTTGCACCCAATTAGGGAGATATTACAGGCTACCTAAATGCATGCCAATATGTAGGTTTCACCTCATATCAGGCATATGTAAATGTCCTTGAGGCCTATAGAATACAGGGGCAGGCTAGAGTACCAGGCCATCTATGCAAAGAATATAGAGTCTCACCCAGATTTGTATTTTGTGGTCATTACCTGTACCTTGTCTAAAACATGGCTAGGGAAAATATTAATCAAGAAATTGTGGGAATGTTGCACTGGTGAGAGTAGTATTCTGTTTATGACTGAAACCCAATTACAAACATGCTTGTATTCATGGTACTTAAATAAAGATTTATTAAAAAAGAAAGTGTCACTCTGGGGCTGGAGAGATAGCATGGAGGTAGGGCGTTTGCCTTGCATGCAGAAGAATGGTGGTTCGAATTCCTGCATCCCATATGGTCCCTGGAGCCTGCCAGGAGCAATTTCTGAGCGTAGAGCCAGGAGTAATCCCTGAGTGCTATCACATGTGACCCAAAAACCAAAAAAGAAAAAAAAAAGAAAAGAAGAGAAGAGAAAAGATATTGTCATTCCATTGGGAGTTTGGAGAAACTGGAGAAGAGGATAACCCCAGAACTCACAAACTGGAAGTAGATACTATAATTCTGGAAAATTTGGCCACTATCGTAGGAATTGCTGGACCCTCCCTGCCCTCCCTCCAATTGTCACCTGGACCTTGCACACAATGCAAGGGAGATCACTGGGCAAGAGATGACCCCAACAGCCAACAGGAAACTGGGCAAGTGGCCAACCCAAGCCCCCAAAATCAGCCTCCCCCCACTCAGGCAGGCCTACAGCCAACAAGTTTGCTGCAATCTGCCACCACAGGAAGTGCTACCTTGTATATCCACTGCCCGGGCAACATCATAATAACACCAACTCAATGTCCCTACAAATTGAAATCTAGACTAAAGGGACCAATACCACCAGACACAATAGGGCTACTCTTAGAAAGAAGCAGTTTAACTATTAAAGGAATCAGTGTTCATGTGGGAATAATAGATTCTTATTACATAGGAAAGATAATAATTATGGAGAGAATGGACATTTATAAAAGGAGAGTGTATTGCCCAATTCTTGCTTCTTCTTTATTATGCCTAGCCACCTCAACCACCCAAGGATTGAAGGTTTTGGTAGCATATCCCCCTAGCAGCCTCTGAGGAACCCCTAGTGGCCTTTACCTATATATAATCTTACCAAAAATGCACCCATTATTAACTGCCTTCTTCCTCTGTCCAACAGAGTGCTAGACAGCTGAAAAGCATTGGCCCTGAAGGGAATATAGCTAATTTTAGACTTATAAAACTCCCTTGCCCCAGAATTTACGGGGTCAAAATCTACATGAACAATGGTGTACTGAGTTCAGGATTACTCCTCCAACCACTTCTCTGAGGACAGGCATTTTTAAACCAGGGTCACTGGCCACTCTGAATTCAGTGAAAATCTAACCATCCTGTGTGGACAAAACAGTGACTCCTTTACAAAGTAAAGCTAAGGGCACTTATAGAGTTAGCAGAGTAATAACTTAAATTGGGGCATATTGAAACTTTGTTTTTGGAATGGAATTTTCCTGTCTTTGTATTAAAAAAGAAAATGAGCAAATGGCAACGAATGTTTGACTTGTGAAATTTAAATGCTACTTTGATTCCAATGGGAATCCTTCAACCCAGCCTTCTATCTCCTGCAGCATTTCCTAAAGATTGGCTGTTGGTTAAATAGATAATAAAGATTGTTTTTATAATATTCCTATTCACCTTGATGACTGCAATGCTTTTCATTTTCCATTTCTTCTTTAAATAATAAGGCACCGATGTGCAGGTTTCAGTGGACTAAATATTTTACTCCAAGGATTGACCAACTCACCTACTATATGTCAATATTTTATTGATTAGCTCTATGTCCTTTTTTTTTCTTTTCGGGCCACACCCATTTGATGCTCAGGGGTTACTCCTGGCTAAGCACTCAGAAATTGCCCCTGGCTTGGGAGGTATCATATGGGATGCCAGGGAATCGAACCGCGGTCCCGCGGTCCTTCCTTGGCTAGCACTTGCAAGGCAGACACCTTACCTCTAGCACCACCTCACCGGTCCCTCTATGTCCTCCTTATGCAAGATTTCCTCATGCTAATATTATCCACTACGTGAACAATATTGGGATAGTGTGTTCTAATGAGAGGGAGCTTCAAAGATTATCTAGGACTCTGCCCTAGATAGCCCGAGACAATTAACTCCAGAGGCTCAGAAGGAATTGGAGTCTTTTATGGACCATCTCCAGAATTCCTATCTTTCTTGGTTTACCCATGGAGAAAAATTATGGTTATTACTTTTTGCACCACCCCAGTCACCAACCACTGCAATGTCCAATTATCAGGTCCATTAGAATATTTTTATTTACATAATAAACAACCTCACACCATTGTACCATTTTGGGAATTAATAGATACTCTAATAATTAAAGACTGTGAGTGTATGCTCTACTTGGATATGACACACATATCATTATGTTACCCATACCTAAAAAGGAAATTGACTCAATATTACCTCTCAGTGATGCTCTTCAAAGAGTTTTGGCTGACTTCCCTGCCACTACCTGGCCAGAAAAACCTGGAATATTTTTTTTACAAGGACTCCCTTTATAATCTCTTCATCATTTGCTCCTCTCCTATTCCCAATGTGCTTATATTTTATATTGATGGCTTATCCTCAGGTAAAGGTGGGATCACTGGCTCATCCCTGACCACAACAGTGTGTACTAATATACAATTAAGCCCACAAGTGGAACTTAACACTTTGATTTAGTAATTCAACCTATGTAGTTAGCCCTTTTCCTAGAATTATCACTGCTTTCATACATGATCACAACCCTGTGGTGCGAGATTTGCTTCAACAACTGCAAGCTATTTTAAAAAAGCACTCTAAGTCTATTTTCTTTTTCTTTCTTTTTTTATGGGCCAGGAATGATTCCTGAGCAGAGAGTCAAGAATAAGCCCTAGACAGTGACAATTGTGGCCCTAAAACTGGGGATAATAACACTAATCAGAGATTTACCACTGATTTGGAATTGTATATTTTGTTTTCTTTTTTGTTTTGTTCTTTGGGCCACACCTGGTGTTGCTCAGGGGGTTTTCCTGGCTCTATGCTCAGAAATAACTCCTATTAGGCTCAGAGGACCATGTGGGATGCCAGAGATTGAATCCGGGTCCGTTCTGGGTTGACTGTGTGCAAGGCAAATGCCCTAACTCTATAATATCGCTCTGGCCCCTTGAATTGTACTTTTTGTAAATGCCACTATATCTGGAAAGACAGGCATATGCTTTATTTTTATTTTTGGTTTAAACTTTCAGAATTAACACTTACAAAATATTGATGAAAATAAATGTCCCTATAATTGGGTGTCAGTCAAGATTTTCTCTTTTTTTTTTGAAAATTTTTTTTGAAATTTTTATATCTTTATTTAAACTCCTTGATAACAATATGATTGTAGTTGGGTTTCAGTCATGTAAAGAACACCCCCTTTCACCAGTGCAACATTCTCATCACCAGTGTCCCAAATCTCCCTCCTCCCCACCCCACCCCCACCTGTACTCGAGACAGGCTTTCTACTTCCCTCATTCATTCGCATTGTTATGATAGTTCTCAATGTAGTTATTTCTCTAACTGCACTCTTCACTCTTTGTGGTGAGCTTCATATAAGTCTATTTTCATCACTCATATAAGATCTCATTTTGTGTCGCTGGTCCAGTGGCTTTAGGAAATGAATCAGCTGATTACTTAGCAATGCCAATATTTAAGTCACCTGTAGAAGAACATAATGCTCTACACACAAATGTACATCACCTTCATGTACACTATCACATCCCACTAAGACAAGCCAGACAAATAGTTTGCACTTGCTCTATATGTGTTCCTTTGCACTGCTCCCCTCATGTGGGTGGAGCTAACCCCTGAGGTTTGCAGACAAATGAATTGTGGAAAATGGATATCACTCAAGTTAACTTTCTTTTTTTAATAAAATCTTTAAGCATCATTTTACAAGCATGATTGTAGTTGGGTTACAGTCATAAACAGAATACCCCCCTTCACCAGTGCAACGTTCCCACCACCAATGGCCCCCTACCTCCTTCCTAACCCCTGCCTGTATTTGAGACAGAGATTCTACTTCTCTTACTCTTTAAGATTGTCATGATAGTTGTTAGTGTAGGTATTTCCCTAACAGCACTCACCATTCTTTGTGGTGAGTTTCATATTGTGAGCCAGTTCTTCTGGCCCTCATCTCTATTGTCTCTATTACAATAATAGAGACAATATTATTACAATAATGTTCTTAATTTTTCTAAAAACCCATTAATCAGTGAGATTCTGTGTCTATCTCTCTCCCTTTGACTTATTTCACTCAGCATAATAGATTCCATGGACATCCACATATAGGAGAATTTTATGACTTATCTCTCCTGACTTCTGCATAATATTCAATTGTGTATATGTACCACAGTTTCTTTAGCCATTTATCTGTTGAAGGGCACCTTGGTTGTTTCCAGAGTCTGGCTACTGTAAATAGTGCTGCAATAAATACAGATGTGAGGAAGGGATTTTTGTATTGTATTTTTCTATTTCTAGGGTATATTCCTAGGAATGGTATAGCTGGACTGTATGTATTCCTCCAGTTTTTGGAGGAATCTCCATATTGTTTTCCATAAAGGCTGGATTAGATGGCATTTCCACTAGCAATGAATAAGAGTTCCTTTCTCTCCACATCCCTGCCTGAACTGATTGTTCTTGTTCTTTGTGATGTGTGCCAGTCTCTGTGGTGTGAGATGGTACCTCATCATTGTTTTGATTTGCATCTCCCTGATGGTTAGTGATGTGGAGCATTTTTTCATGTGTCTTTTGGCCATTTGCATTTCTTTTTTGAGGAATTTTTCATTTCTTCTCCCCATTTTTTGATGGGGTTAGATTTTTTTTTCTTGTTAAGTTTTGTCAGTACCTTGTATATTTTTGATATACAAGCCCCTTATCTGCTGGGAATTGGGTGAATAGGTTCTCCCATTCTGTGGGTGCCTTTTGTATCTTAGGCACTATTTCCTTTGAGGTGCAGAATCTTCACAGCTTAATATAGTTCCATCTGTTTATCTCTGTTTCCACTTGTTTGGAGAGTGATGTTTCCTCCTTGAAATGCTGTTAGTCTCAATGCCATGGGGTATTTTCCCTATGTGTTGTTCTATATTATGGTTTCAGGCCTAATATCAAGGTTTTTAATCCATTTAATCCAAGGTTTTAATCCATCCTATGTGCATGGTGTTACATGGGGGTCTGAGTTCACTTTTTTGCAAGTGCTGAACCAATTGTAATAACACCACTTATTGAAAAGGTGTTCCTTGCTCCAGTTTGGATTTCTTGCCCCTTCATCAAAGATTAGTTGATTGTATGCCTGGGGAACATTCTCTGAATACTCAAGTATATTCCAGTGATATGAGGATCTGTCTTTATTACAATACCATGCTGTTTTAATAACTATTTCTTTGTAATACAATTTAAAACTGGAGAGAATAATGCATACCCCATTCCATTTTCCAAGGATCGTTTTAGCTATTTGTGGATTCATATTAACTTTTTCCCAAACTAACCATTTCTACTTGGAGTTTTTGATTCTTATTCTCATTTTATATAAGCTATCTCTATAACTTCAGAAAAATGTAAGACTGTTTGTTCCTGAGTTAGCTTTCTGCTACATAGGCCAGTGAACTCATCTTTCATGATCAGTTTCCATCTCTTTTGAGAAAGAGTGAGCCTATGGAGTTGGACCAGTTCAAACATGGCCACTTCATTTGTGGTCATGGTTACCGCTTCCAGGCTTCCTAGAAAGGAAAGATATGGGAAGAGGATGCCTTTACTCACCCCAAAAAGCAATAGTGATATCAGCCCCAAACTGGCATACCTGAAGTTTGGTCATATTGGTCTCTCCGAATGAAATTTTTCTCTATAATTTCTTTTTTATTTAATTTAATTTTTTAAATTAAAGCAGCATGATTTAGTTTGGTTTTGGGGCCACATCCAATGGTGCTCAGGGGTTAATCCTAGCTCTACATTCAGAAATCACTCCTGGCATGCTTGGTGTCTATCTGAGATGCCTAGAATTGAATCCAGGTCAGTCGTGTGCAAGACAAACACTCTACCTGCTGTGCTATTGCTCTGGCCCTAAAGAAACATGATTTACAAAGTTAGTCATAGTTGAGTTTTAAATTCCCCCCTTGTCATCTTTCCATCGCCAGGGTTCCCAGTTTCCCTCCCCAACACAGCCTGCCATCTTGAAAAGTCCAATAAAGTTTGGTTATTGAATTTGGTTCTTGAAGTCTGGAGCCTTTGTTTTCAGTGTTGTTGACTCTGTGATTTGGACATTTAGTATACCACTTCTTTACACCACTAATGTATTCAAACCCCCTTGGCCCTTGTTCCCTAATGTGTCACAGCTATATGGTATCCCCCAACTTCACTTCTTTCCTTCTTTTTATGTTGGTTTTTGGGTCATACCCGGTGATGCTCAGGGTTTACTCCTGGCTATGTGTTCAGAAATAGCTCCTGGCTTGGGGGACCATATGGAACGCCGGGGGATCGAACTGTGGTTCATCCTAGGTTAGTGTATGCAAAGTAAATGCCCTACCACTTTGAGCTCTCCTTCCTTCTTTGTCCTTTTCCAATGAATATATTTCATCAAGAAGCTTAAAAATAGCTTAAGATGTATATATTGATAACAGTGGAAAACTATGGGGCTTTTAATGAAGTAAGCTGATCCATATGAATGGTCATAGATATCTCTTTAGGAGCCCATAGGTTTCTTATGCTTTTACATAGCTGTCTAAGTCAAAAAATTGTGCAAATATTATTTCATCTATACAAGAAAAAAACTATAAAATTTATTTCCTATAAGTTATATAAAACCCAAAATTGATAGCTTCTCCCCTGGACCAAGTTCTTCTGAAGCCCCTATGTACAAAGCCATAAAAGCTTAAAAGAAAGCAGAATCTATTTTGTATAATTACAATGCATTTTCTGTCCTGTAAACAAAGAGACTCTCAGAGGAGAATAACAATCACTTTCTAAAATAACCAGGGGCCTGGTACTCACTGGATATTTAAATGAAGCGTTGAACTGTCTGTCATTGGCTTTCAAAACTCTCTCTTGTTCTGTAAAAAGGGAAAGAAAGGATGAGAAGGATGCCCTTGTGCAGTTTACCAGCCTGGCAGTTGGCTGCTACTGAAGATCTCACTGGATCCCCACACTTTTTCTTTGAGGATATCCGTATATAGAAAGATACCGCAATACAATAAAAACAGAAACCTTTGAGAGTTCCAACTTTCTGAAGTCAACAGGATATGTAACTTTTGGAGCTCACCATCATTAATGCTTCTACAAATTCTAAATTCAGTCTCCAAAGACAACAGAAAAGCCTGCACCAACATTATACATCAACACAGAAACATAGAGCTCTCCTTTACAGGTCAATTTTAGCACCTTTGTTTTCTATTTGTTTGCTTTAACCCAGCCCTAAATTATGTTGAATCTGTACCACTGAGTTGCAGTTCTAATATGTTAATGGAATTGCTGTCTGCAAAAATTTGCAACTCATTATGTTCTGATTTGGTGGTTTCATTGGGTATTATAGCTTTTATTGTCTGTATAAATACAAAGTTGTATTATATATTTATATATAATATATAATTATAATATAATATAATGTAATGTAATGTAATATAACATAACATAGCATAATATAATATAATATACATATATTGGTTTTGGGGTCACACTCCATTGTGCTCAGGGGTTACTCCTGGCTCTGTGCTCAGAAATCGCTCCTGGTAGTCTCAGGGGATCAGATGGGATGCTGGGATTCAAACCACTGTCCATCCTGGATCTACTATGTACAAGGCAAATGCCCTACTGCTGTGCTATCTTTCCAGCCCCATTGTATTTTTGTTTATAAAGTTCACTACACAGCACCAAAAAAAAAAAAAAAAGAGAAGAAAAAAAAAAGTTCACTACTACAAAGCTGTAAGTCCCTTGAAGTCAGGGATTCTGTCTAATTCAATTTTGAATACCCCCATAGCATCTAACACATTGACTTCTGAATGTAATAGATGCTAAATAATTAAATTTAGTTCAGCACATTGAAGAAAGTCTGCCATGAAAAGAACCACAGCTATATTTAAACAAAGTGTTGTGTAGCAATAATGATGAAAATTATGATGTTTGTAGATATGCATGAATGGGGGAGGAAAAGAATGTAATAGATGCCACAGGCTTGCAAATGCTCCAGAACAAAGAAAATTCTGTAGCTGCTGTGGTTAGTAGGTAATAATTTAGTTGAACCATTAAATATATGTGCAAACTTATGAAGCAAATATTTCATGTAAAATATAACTTTTGCAGAAACCCAAAAAAGATGAAATCCTGTGTTTGACAAAAAGTATGCATAAATATTTATAGCAGCAGTGTTTATAATAACCAAAAATAGAAATAACCTTAATGCCTATCAGTTTTTGAATGCATTCAGCCAAAAAAGAAATGATATGTGTACTGATATGTGCCATAATATATATATATATATAAACCTTAAAAACTTTAAATGAAAGAAGTCACAAAAAATCATATATTTTAATGTCATGCCAAGAACAAGCAAATATAGCTGGAAAGATGTATCAATGTGCTGCACTAACCTAGCACTATAGTCTTCCTGAAGTCCCTTCTTGAGATCTCCAAACTCTTCCTGAAAGAGCTGCTGAGCACTACCAGGTGTGACCCATCCAAAAATAGACATACTTATAGAAAGAAAAGATTAGAGTTTTTTAGGATCTGAAGAAGGGAGTACTAAAATTGTGAGTACTAAAAAGAGTGGGTTTCTAAAATAATGGCACATGCTGAAAATGTTTTAAAATTAAATCATGGTGGGGCCGGAGAAATAGCATGGAGGTAAGGTGTTTTCCTTGCAATCAGAAGGTCGGTGGTTCAAATCCCGCATCCCATATGGTCTCCTGAGCCTGCCAGGAGCGATTTCTGAGCATAGAGCCAGGAGTAACCCCTAAGCGCTGCCAGGTGTGACCCCAAAACAAAACAAAAAACAAGAACAACAACAACAATTAAATCATGGTTGTAAAATTCTATGCATATACTGAAAATTGCTAAACTTTACGGTTGAAATGGCATTTTGTTTTGTCTTTGTTTTGTTTTGTTTTTGGGTCATACCTGGTGGCTCTCAGGGGTTACTCCTGGCTCTGTGCTCAGAAATTGCTCCTGGATGGCTTGGGGGACCATGTGGGATGCTGGGATACGAACCACCGTCTGTTCTGGACTGGCTGTTTGCAAGGCAAATGCCCTACCACTGTGCTATCTCTCCAGCCCCTGAAATGGCATTTTTGCATTGTGAATTATATCTCAATAATTCTATTATTTTTAAAAACTATAGAAGCTAAGTACTATAAAAATCTAGGAAAGAAATATAATGACCAAAGATTAGTATCTAGAATTGTTGAAGTTTAGAGGGGGAAGTTTTTTTACTATATCTGAAAGATCATAAAAGTTAATTTTTATTCTATTTATATCATTTTTTGAATGGGGACTATATGCAGCGATATTCAGGAGTTATGTCTAGATATATACTTATAAATCACTCCCAGTGTTGCTTGGGAACTATATGAAATGCCCTGATTGAATATGGGTTGGCCACATGCAAGGCAAATACTTTATCTGCTGTATTATTGTTCCAGCCCCTTGTTTGTTTTACACTCAGGAAATAGCCTGGTTCAGTGTTTGGTGGACCATGTGAGACCAGGGAATAGACCTGAGCCCCTGTGTGCAGAGTATATACTCAAGTCATGTGTAAGTTATCTCTTTGGCCCAATATAAATTTGACATGAATGTTGGAGTTATACATCTAAGAAGGAAGAACTATTTAATGAAAAATTGGCATTGAGATGGGACAAGCTGTATTATAGGACAGCTGGTAAGAAGAGTTTGAAGTTTTATCTAGATTTAAAAGGAATCATACCAAGATATTTTTTCAAGTGTTTTGATTCTTCAAGTTTCAAAAGACATAAAGTTCAAGGTTAAAATTTTTTATCAGGGGCTGGAGCGATAGCATAGTGATAGGGCATTTGCCTTGCATGCTGCTGACACATGATGGACCTTGGTTCAATCCCCGGAATCCCATATGATCCCCCAAGCCAGTAGCAATTTCTGAGAGCATAGCCAGGAGTAACTCCTGAGTGTCACCAGGTGTGGCTCAAAAATAAAAAAAATTATAACTGTTGTTTTTTATGGTTTAATACCTAATTTTAAAATAAAGTCAATGAATACAATACATTCTAAATTTTTTTTTTTTTTTTGGTTTTTGGGTCACACCCGGCAGTGCTCAGGGGTTACTCCTGGCTCCATGCTCAGAAATTGCTCCTGTCAGGCACGGGGGACCATATGGGGCACCGGGATTCGAACCGATGACCTTTTGCATGAAAGGCAAACGCCTTACCTCCATGCTATCTCCCGGGCCCCACATTCTAAATATTTTAACAATAAGATGAAAGGACTACTGTAAGAACTTGGTGCTGAAAGGGGAGTAAGTGACACACAGGCACCCCTTCATTCACTATAGTGCAGACTACAGTGTTGAGAGATAGAGAGAAAGAGAGAGAGAAGCAATTTGCTGCTCTAGAGCAAGGCAGGAGTGGGGTAGAAGGGAAGCAGAAAATATCAGAGAAAGTAAGGATGTTGAATGATGGCGTACATTATACGACTGAAACTCAACAATGAACACAATTTTGTAATGATGGTGCTTAAATAAAGCAATTAATTTAAAAGTAAATTATTTATTAATTTATTTATGAATGGCTATTTATTGAAATAAAATGTAATACAACTAAAATTTCAGAAAGCCTAATCTGATATATTTACAGAAGAACAAATTGCACACACAAAGAAAATTTAAGAGATTGCTCTAAACTCCTGATACAAAATGATGAGTTTTAGCTGCCAAATCTGTTACTATTATTGTATTGAGTCAGGTGTCAGTAGCCCACCATCTTAAATGAACTGGTACCAATTATTGCTCAAAACTGTAAAGGTGATATTATTATAGTACATGGATTGAACCCACCAGGAACTATTTAGGCAAGTAAAATTGGTTTCAAATCTTTCCAAGATAAACTGATCTTAGAAATTATCCACATTTATAAATATTAAAGAACTTAATCATCTTTCTGAATGAAAACAGAAAGTTCTTGCAGACTGTCTTTTACTCATTTATTTACCATTTACTATTTGCCTGACACTGTCCAAAAATTTCTTTAAAATATTTCTTCATGGGGCCAGAGTGGTGGCACAAGTGGTAGTGCATCTGCCTCACATGCACTAATCTAAGACGGGCTGCGGTTTGGTCCCCTGGCATCCCATATGGACCCCCAAGACAGGAGTAATTTCTGAGCACATAGCCAGGAGTGACCCCTGAGCATCACTGAAAATTTTTTCCCCATTTAATTCTTGTAAGAACCTTAAAAGTTATTACTAGGGCTGGAGAAATAACATGGCGGTAAGGCATTCTCCTTGCATGCAGAAGGTCGGTGGTTCAAATTCTGGCATCCCATATGGTCCCCTAAGCCTGCCAGGAGCAATTTCTGAGCATAGAGTAAGGAGTAACCCCTGAGCAGTGTCGGGTGTATCCCAAAAACCAAAAAAACAAACAAAAAAACCCCCCAAAACCGTTAATACTATTATTAATTAACAGGTTTGAGGGTTACATCAAACCTTGGTTTTCAATGGCTACTCAAGGTATTGAGCTCTGGCACCATATGGTACTGGGAACCAAAGCCAGGATCCAGCAAGCTAAACATAGTCTCCAGTCCTTTCAGCTATCTCACTGGTACTATTTATTTTTTGTAGGTACCACACTCAATAGATCTTGTCCTATTCGTGCAGTGCTTTGAAGGTGTTGTGGAGCCAGGGATCAGACTTAGGGCACTGGTTTTACACATAATAAGCATGTACTCTATCACTTGTGCTATCTCCCTAGCTCTGCTTTTCCCAATTTATAGATGAGAAAGTAATATAGGGCTGGAGTGATAGCTCAGTGATAGAGCATATGCCGTGCTTGCGGCTGACCCAGGACGGACCTTGGTTTGATCCCCAGCACCCCATATGGTCCCCCAAACCAGGAGTAACCCCTGAGAGTCACCAGGTGTGGCCCAAAACAAATCAAGAAAGTAGTATAAAAAATAAACCGCCCCCCAAATAGTAAGTGTTGGAGCTAGGACTTTAATTTAGACAGTATGATTTAAGAATCCACTATGCCTCCCATATGATCTTCACTTCACTTTACTTATTACATAGATATAATTTGATTTTTCTTTATTTGGGGAACATATCCAGTGCTCAATGCTTACTCCTGGTTCTGAGCTTAGCAATCACTCCTGGTGGGCTCAGAAACCATAGGGAGTTGGAGTATTGAGGATTGAACCTGGGTCAGCACCATGCAAGGTAAGCATGCTGCCTACTATACTATCTCTTTGGTCTCTATAATTTGATATTTTTGTGACATTACTTAGGCAGTTCTTCATTAAACAGTAATCTTTCTGACCTATGTATTTATTTTTAATATGGTTCATAATTGTCAGAGCTCATATCTGCCAGCATGCATACTTAGGCAGTACTATGCCACCAGGGATTCTCTCTAGTTTAATCTTTGTGTTTCAGCATGCTGTTGTGACTGTCCCTCTCAGTGATCAAGAAATATATGTTGAATAACTAAGAATTTATTATAATTTTCACTTTTTTTCATTTTCCCTGTATTTTCCTTATAGTATCTTGTTCTACACATTTTCTGTTTATATGATAATGCAGAGAAATAGTCAGTTAATTTGATTTCCTCAGCTGTATCTCTTCTGAGAGTAGGAGATAGCTTCCTGGTTCCTTTTGTTGGGAAATAGAAGCTGCATCTTTGAATGGGCTCCCTCCAGGGATAAAAAGAAAAAAAAACATATGAAAGAGTAAAAAAAGTAGAGTTTATTCTAAAAAAAAGAGTTTATTCTAGTCAGAACAGAATATTTAGTTCTATAAGTGTATTTCCTTTTCTGGCTACTTGTTTCCTCATATTTTAGGATTTTGATTAGTAGGTTGATTAGTATTTTTATCTGCCAAGTTGGTACTTGTGCCCACATCAATGTGCATGCATGTACACAAATAATGACATGTAAATGAAGTATCTTTTATTGATTTCCCTTACCTCTAATTGTGTTCTCATATTGATTTTTACCACAAGACATTGCAGAATAGTACTAACTAGAATTCCTGGAATTTCTGTAAAGAAATAAAAATATTTAGAATGAGAATTTCTTGTGCTGATATCATTTTTACAGGTGATGAAAAATTTAGAGATTAAGGGACAGAGATAGTATAAAGTGGTAAGGCGTTTGACTTGCTTGTGACTGATTTTGGTTTGATTTCTGAACCAGCATCACCAGAACTGAGCCCCCAAAAGATTTGAATTTTCAATAATAAAAAAATTGCAGCACTTAAATACAATAGCTAATATTTGGAGTGGAGCTGATGTCCAATGACAGATGTGCAAATCATGATGATGTGATATACCCACATAAACACACATAATGGAATACTACACCACTGTAAGGAATGATGAAAATAATGTAATTTGCTAAAAACATAGATGAAACTGGAAGATATGTTAAATGAAGTATGCAAGAAGGAGGATAAACACAGGATGATATTGTTCATGTGGTATATCAAAATAACTAGATGAAGGAATGCAATAGTTTAAAGGAGGGGCCAAGACTATCCTTGACTCCAAGTATAAGGAGGAGGAGAGAGTAATAGAGTAGATGGTGGTGGGGGGAACAACTGTGAAGTAACAAGGGGCAGGAGTCAAGAAAATTTAGGTACATTGGTGGTATTAAGGAAAGACAGAGCTAAATATCCAAACCATAGAGTCAACAACACTGAAATCATGATACCCAAACTTTAATTGCCAAACTTAAAAAGGTCTGTCAAAATGACCAGCTGGGAGTGGGTATGAAAGAGACCCTGGGAATACTGGTGGAGGGAAGTAGACACTGGTGTTGGAATTAGTGCTATTTGTATGCCTAAAACTCATCTATAAATAACTTTGTAAATTATAATGCTTTAATTAAAAATGCAAGTAAAAAATTAACAACAAAAAATCGATTTAGAACTTGATCTCTGAAATCCAAAAATGGATTGTTAGTAAGATACAGGTGAAACATTTTATAGTGCATTCTATATATCCTTATCATAAAACTGTATTTGTAAATATGGGAACAAATTCTATTTCCTGGCCAGTAGCTATCTGAAACTTGAAAAAAGGCAAAAGCAATCATCAGGTGACCTTTTGCTGCACTTCTGGGCTTTCACCTTTGATTAGCTTTTTATGGGCCATCCCATAACTTTGTAGAGCAAAGATTAACTAGTAGATAATAAAGATTAAAATATTTCATTCCTATACCAAAAGATAACTTCAAAGTTTATGACTTAGGCATTTTAATTAGCTTTATATACAATTCTGAGATCTTAAATTTATTTTTATTAAATTAAACAAATAGGAGCTGGAGCGATGGCGCATAGTGGTAAGGTAACTGCCTTGCAGGCACTAGCCTAGGATGGACAGCGGCTTGATCCCCTGACGTCCCATATGATTCCCTAGGCCAGGAGCGATTTCTGAGCACATAACCAGGAGTAACCTCTGAGTGTTACTGGGTGTGGCCCAAAAAAGCAAAAACAAAAACTTAAATAAATACTTGTCTTAAATTTTTATTTGAACTGGTCTGAGCATCTAACTTATTCACACTCTAATTAAAGTATTTATAAAGTTTCATAGACCTGTAGACATGTAAAGGAGCACCTTTTTAATAATAAAATCTTTAATCACAGTGAAATACAGTTACAAAGTTTTTCATGATTCAGTTTCAATCACACAACATATAAAATCCTTCATCAGTGCATTTTTCCTACTACCAATGTCCCCAATTTCCCTTCCACTTTCCCCCTGCTCTTTCCCATTCCTACCTCTGTGGCAGATATTTCTCTCTCTCCCTCCACCCCTCTTTCCCTCCCTCTCTCCTTCCCTCCCTCTCTTTGTTTTAGACACTGTGGTTTTTAATATTGTTACTGAAGGTACCTACACATAATTTATTATTCTTAAAATTATTTTCTTTAACTTTTTTAATTTACCACAAGGAGGCCTCTATACAGCTGCTAAAAGACACTTTCAAAATATGTACAGGTTCAGAAAAGAATTAATTCACCTATCTGGGTGAAAACTAATAAAGATTGAATAGTAGGCAACCTATTAATTTGAGGGAAAGGCTATGCCAATATTTCTACAGTTGACAATGGCAATAAAAAGTCTTCCCCAAAACAAAAGCCCAGGACCAGATGGATTCACTAACAAATTCTTTCAAATCTTTAAAAAGGACCTACTACTAATCATTTTCAAGTTCTTCCAGAAAATT
>PVKC010014469.1:0-22146 GCA_004027635.1 Crocidura indochinensis | reverse complement strand
TACTTTCTTTTTTTTTTTTTTTGTGGTTTTTGGGTCACACCCGGCAGTGCTCAGGGGTTACTCCTGGCTCCATGCTCAGAAATTGCTCCTGGCAGGCACGGGGGACCATATGGAGCACCGGGATTCGAACTGATGACCTTTTGCATGAAAGGCAAACGCCTTACCTCCATGCTATCTCCCGGGTCCCACATGTTGTTTCTTTTTGTAGCGCCACATGATCTCCTGAGGTCTGCCAGGAGTGGTACATAGAACAAAACCAGGAGTAGCTCCAGCCAGTTGGGCCCCTAAATTAAACTTAATAAAGAATTCCAAGTTTTTCTCCGTTAAGTACATAAATGAGACATGTAGGGCGTGTGCCTTCCACATATGTACAGGATCATCAATTTTCTTGGGTGTTTGGTTACTGGTTTTGAAATTTCCTTTGTGCTTAGGCAACTGAAGTCTGAGCAAAGACCAGAGGCACTGATGTGGAGAAGTTGGCTGTTCTTAATCAAAGCATAATCTATGCTTGCTTTCCAGAAAATTCTGCAAAAATCTAGGGGAAAGACAGGACATACCAACAATCCAAGTTTAGAGCAAGGAGGCAGGATGACAAGTTGACCCAGATTAGGCTTCCACACCTCTCCCTCTTCCTCTGTGTCTCTTAGCGAAGACCCTCCCCTCAGCACTGCTGTGCAAAAAAGGACAATTCATTTTAATGGACTGAGTAGCTCCAGGGGGACAACAAAGCAAATCAGCTCCTTATCCCACAGTAAATCGTCTCTGGCTGAATGATGTCTGGGTCCTTTCTGGAAAGAATGTTCTTTGCTGAATTGCAGTTTGCCAAGGGTCAAATATGACAGAAATGAAGTGTTGCTAATAGTGATTGAAAAGGATTCCTACTGTTTGTGGCCAATGCTGGGTAGCAGAAAGGCCAAATTTGTGAGCCAGAAAACAGCAGGAGCCAGTAAACTTTCCCCGAGACTTACTAAACTTTAAGTCACCTCTGCTCTCCCAGCCATTCTGTCAGCCCTGTTTGGGAGAAACTGATATTATAATTACTAATCTCAGCAAGGGCCTAATGGTGCAACCTGAAGCTTTTTCGGACTTTGGTGCAATTAGGGCGGGGAGGCAGGGCTGGCAGACACTGGCGGGCTCCGCCCCCAGCTCCCAAATCACCCTACTTGGGTTTCATCCACACCCCAGCATCCTCTGTAGACAGGTAACTGAGCAGTGTTGGGCTCCGGGCCGCCAGTGAAGGGAAATTATTCCTGCCCAAACTGGCTGGGAGCTATTAAAGGTTTAAATGTCACCTCAAAAGAGCTCTTTGCTAACCCTTAAATGGTGGCGTCTAGCGGGCTGTTTCAGGCAGGATTTGCCCCCTCAGAGAGTCCGGAGAGCTGAGAACATTTCTATGCGTTGTTTTTCCACCTCCTCCCTTTCTTTTACTCCTTTCAGGGAATTATCACTGTATTCTCAAAGGGGGAATTTGTGGGACAACCGGCACCTGCCGGACTGAGCTCCCCAATGAAGGCTTTCTTGGCTGAGTGTATAATTTCATTTAATCCTAAATAGACCCCTTTACCTATTGTCAACAAATTCCCTTTAATCCTAACCACCACTTAGGAGAATATTTACTATCAAAAGGAGACAAATCGCTATTTAAATGTGGATTTACTCCAGTCTGAAACTATGACAGTGACATATGGTAAAATGATAATATGTAAATAAAAACTGGAGACAGATTTATCCTCCGAGAAAAACTGGGCAGAGCAGTGGATTAAAGGCATATGTGATCGACTTTGAGTGGCCTCAATTCAGACCTAGCATTCAGTTATGACCAACAACACCATTCATTATGTTTACTTCAATTCATTTGGCCCTAGTTCTCAATGACCCTCTGTTACCAGGCATACAATCCTGATAAGTAGGCCTTGATGTTTACAGCACTTTGGAGCAGAATAAATGCAAAACACACGTTATTTATGGGCGTGCACTCTTCGCTTATGGGGCTTTTGTCAGGAGGGGGAAAACAGGTAGAATAAGTCGATGTTAGCTCAGACAGCCCGGTTTCCAGAACCTAAGTGGAACAAAACATTGAGCTAAATAAAATACCACCCTAAAGACTGCGGCTTTCAGTTTGCCCATAATCCCGAATTTCTCCCAATGAGTTGAAAGGAAATCTATACCAGATGTCATTTTTCTCAATCAGCAACAGTCATTTCTGACCCTAAGTGATGGGCAGTGGTGCCAAAACAGCTGGTCCTCTGTGTCTTCCCTGATTCACCGGTCCTTGAAAGCAACATTGCTTTCTAAGGATAGGTTTGTAAATTGTGCTGAAATGTAATTATGGCAATTAGAAATGAAGAGTTGTATCCCAAAAGCACAGAAATCTAGCAAATTGTGTTCTGTGATTTAGGTACTGTTGTCTGGTGACAATAAGCCAGAATCAGAAAAATAATGAATGCATATCATTATACATCGCTTTGCACGGTGATATGATTTTCAGTTGAGACTATCTCAAAACACATATAATCACTAACAACTCTTAAATGATTGGATTATGAATCATAAAATAGTATTACAATTCAATATTCAAATAAATTGTTTTAAGCTCAGCGATGAACTGGCCATTGTTAATCATATTCTCCCTTAAATTTTCTTTTCTTTTTTGGGGGGGTTTTGGGTCACACCCGGCAGTGCTCAGGGGTTACTCCTGGCTCTATGCTCAGAAATCACTCCAGGCAGGCTCAGGGAACCATATGGGATACCGGGATTTGAACCACTGGCCTTCTGCATACAAGGCAAACACCTTACCTCCATGCTCTCTGCAGCCCTGCCCTTAAATTTTCTTAATTCAAGATGGTAAGTCATAGAATAAAGATAAATATATTCGTTTTGAAATGCCAAGGATAGATTTGATAGGTTTAACTTGAAAATTAAATAATATCTGATCACTTCTATTGGGGGAAGGGCATACCCAGAGACACTCAGGGGATAAACCTGGCTTTACATGCAAAAATCACTCTTGGCAGGTTTGGTTGACCAATATGATATGTCAAGGATCAAACCCGGTAGACCACGTACAAGTCAAGTGCCCTACCTTGTACTATTGTCCTGTTCTCATTTTTATTTCTTTGAGAAAATTGTTGCCTATCCAATATTAAGATTGGAGCCAAAAATACCTCATTCACAAAAGATTATGGGAGTGTTAAGAGAAGGATACAAGGGGCCAGACCATTGGTGCAGTGGTAGAGAATTTGCCTTGCTTGCAGCTGGCTGACCTGGGATGGACTACAGTTCAATTCCCTAGCATCCCATATGGTCCCCCATGCCAGGAGCAATTTCTGAACACATAGTCAGGAGTAACCCCTGAGCATCATCAGGTGTGCCTCCATTAAAAAGAAGGGCATAAATAGAATTTATTAAACACAGCTAACTATATATTTATGACGAACTGAATATCCAATACATTTTCTCTTCTTATTGCTCTTTGCACATATATTCTCACCGTAGAAGTTAATTTTATAAGTGAATAAAATATATTTTAATGTTGGTAATACTTGGTAGATAAAACTGATTCTACTTTAAGTTGATGACTATTAATTTTTGGTAATAAATAACAGAAAATTATTTCCAAATATCAATTGTATGTTGGAGGAAATGTGAGGACAAGGCAGAAGGCAATAATAAAATGTAGGTATGAATGATAGCAACATGCTCCTTCTCAACATATTGAAGATAGGCATGCCCTAAGTCACTCTGGTTAGTCCAAATCCTTATGAATCATGAGTACAGATATTTGCTTAACACAAAGTAGTACAAAACACCAAGTCAATTCAATAAAATCTTTGGCTGATATATGAGATCAAGTGTCCATGCTTCATTAAAGTTACTTGGGTTCAACCAAATATAGGAATCCACAGGTTGATGGCTGAGGTAACCAGAGGCCTCCAGATGGTTATAATAAAATGATTTATCAAATTTAACTAATGGTCTAAATGTCTTGGAATAATGGATTTGGGAGTTCTATTCTTGTATGTTTGCCTCGGGAAGACATAAACATCTCACTTTATTACTTGATGGTCTTTTTTCATGGATCAATTGTGGTTCAGTTACTTTGTGATAATTTAATTCACTTCCTAGCTTGACAGTGTATTCATCAGATAACCAAGGAGACTCTTAGAAGAGTTCATATATGCTGCTAATGTCTGCTTAACTAACCATGCATGCCTCAACAACCTTCAAACTGGTTGACACTTGACTAAAATGAATCTTGCTTTGGAACATATTAAGAACAAGTAGCAAGCTCTACACAATCGGTGATAGTGAACAAAAAAGAGCCTTAAGAATTTATTTTAGTTTGGTGTACTATAAATGTAAAGTTTAGGTCACAATAATTTCCATTCATTTCCATTTCATACATTTCCATTCAGGTACAGAGAGGAAGATGTTATTAGTGGAACCACTTAGATAAAATGAACAAACTGAAGTTTAAGTTTCATTCCTACTAACGTAACTAAGAGGATCTCTTCCCTTGGTTGCCACTAAGAATCATCAACAATCGATGGTCTTAAGTTAACAAGCTAATATTTCATTCATGGATACCAGGGAGTTAACGGCTAGATATGCCAATTGCGGGAAAGAGCACATGTGCAGCTATTTGCCTGACACAACTTCTGCTGTCATGGCCTATTAAAACCAGTTTACATGTGCATGTCGAATTTGATGAATATGTATGTGACCCTTTTCAGAGCCATCACTCACTGGGCTATGGGCCCCATGGCAGAAAAAACAGCACCTCTCATTAAACACAGCATGAGTTACAGGCATGTTATGTTAATATTTCTTCAGAACTTTAGGGGGTTTTCTTCTTGTTCTAATAAATCCTGTGAAGAAAATAATTTAAAAGTATAATTGATTTTAAAAATCCTTTAAAAAAATTACCCCTTAACTATTTTATTTAGTGTGCTAATTCTGGGAGGCTCTTTCCTCAGGAAGTTGTAGGACATGCTTATGAATCGTACTTTGTATCACTCATTTGGGACTCACAGAAAAGATCTACTTCAGATGGAAGCTCAGTGTAGACAAATGGGAGGCTATGCTAAAACTCTGAACACAAAGCAACAACTCATGAGAAACAGGACTTTCCCTGAACTGATAAAAGAGAATGAATTTTCTATTAACTAATAGTTCTCATCAATGAGGTTTGTTCCACAAAATATAGTTATACTTGTTATTATCATCATATTACTAAAATCATTTTTATTATTATTATTATTGCTATTACTATTTAGTCACATAGTTAAAACAATTGTATCTAGGAAGGAAGAAATGCTCCTTTCCAAAGATTTCTTTCAAAAGATCTAGGGAAAATATCATAATGGAGTTCACCTTAAATTCCTTTAATTTTGTAAATTATATTAAAATGCCTGGAAGGCCGAGCATAGGTCAAGTAAGCATCACAGTTTCTCTCTGGTGTCAAGACCTCACATAGTGCCAGCCTATTCTGCTCCATTGGCCCTTCTTTCTGTGCTTTTACACAACTAGGTAATATAGTGTATTAGAACAATTTTGATGGCTAATACTCTGGTAGAATCTAAAAATATATAGTTCAGAAATTTTACAAACATTCAAAGAGAGAACAGTGTTTAGTTTAATCCCTAATTATACCTTTTTTGTCTATTGAAAGTACTAGATAAAAGTGACCCAAAGGCATATACAGAGATTTTTTTTATTTTGTAAGACAAAGAATATAAATCCACAGGTAAGTCAGTCTACTGAAAAACTGAGCAAGATTCTCCAGGAACCCCAAATAAGGAGCCTGGAGTTTAAGTCCTAAATTTGCTTCTTCTTTTGTCTGGTACCTTGAAACACATATCAACTTTTTCATTTGCAAACTATTTTCAAGTTCTGCAAGATACAGAGATTTCTCCATATGGAATTCTACCCTACTTTCAATGAACTGTGGCCTGAGTCTCAGCTAATGTATATTTGAGGGTCAGAAAAGATTATTACATTTTTAACTTTTTAAAATTACTTAATTTGAAAACCATGTATTACATAAGTTCCCTCTACCTTTGTCCCCTAATTCCCACCCATTTCCAAGCAATTATGAAATAATATTCTTTATATTGCTTGTTTACCTGTAAGTGATAATGAAACTATTTTTAAAAATACAGCAATGAGAAAATTTTTTAAATGAATTTATCTTACAATGAGGTCATTAAGTCATTGTCAGAAGGGTTGCTAAGCAATTTATAACTAGTTGATTTTATGTTATGTGTATTGTTGTTAATATTACGTGGCTTTGAATCTATGTTGATATCTAAATTAGTTGTACA
This sequence comes from Crocidura indochinensis, assembly GCA_004027635.1. Classification (NCBI taxonomy): domain Eukaryota; kingdom Metazoa; phylum Chordata; class Mammalia; order Eulipotyphla; family Soricidae; genus Crocidura; species Crocidura indochinensis. The sequence continues at coordinate 15,823 of PVKC010014469.1, read as the reverse complement.
TTTTTAACTTTCAATTGGTAATGTGCTTATATCTGGTAGGAGATGGAAGATTCATGCAATTCCTCAAAAATATTAGTTCATAACATGTATTTTCACCAGTCCTGTCATCTGAATATCTAGGATCTGGAGCTTAACTAATTGATGTGCTAACTTTTCAGTCAAACTCAACCTCTAGGTGGACCAAGTACCTGTTTTTATTTATTTGCAATGTTTTAATTCGTATTTTTTTATCTGTACTTTCAGGCATACGCAGTTTCAACATCAGTCCCTTCACTATTGTTCACTTTTATCTGTCAAAGCCCCCACACTTATTTGCCTCCTGCCTATCAGGGGTGGAGGCATTTTTTTTATTGCTGTTGTTGTTGTTCTTGAATAAATAGATTCTCCTACTACATGGCGTCTTTATATCCTGCTATAGTATTAATGACTTGTTTTGAAATTTCTAATCATGATCAAGACCTTCAAAGACCTAACAAAGATTGACTTTGTTAGGCTGCAAAGCCAAACTATATAAACACTGGGAAAGGATTTTTGCCAAAGTAATAATAAGTACATTTCAATGAAATGTTGAGTTCTGCTCTGAGTGCTTTATACTTTGACATTTTATTACTTTTACTAATCTGTGCATCCACATATGACAAATGTGTTGTTATTACTATGCCTTATTTATAGAGAGATAGAACTGAGATTAAAAAAAGATAACATTTTCCTCAGTGGGACATGCAGAACTGGTTAAGATAAAAAACTGAAGTCAAACTCAGGCATTCTGGCTCTTGAACTCAGGATTTTCAACTTTATGTCACCAGACTCAATGCCAAAATTCTTCTTCCAGGTGGACACCCCCTTAGATTTGGAGGCAGATGAAGCAACGTCCTCTATAATTGAAAACCATAAACTCAAACAGAAAACAATAACAAACCAGGCAATTTCTAACCAGAGAAATTTACTTTCAACACTGTCACTGCTGAGGATGCCAGGTTTTATTAGGGTGAATAGGCACTGAAAAGAGTGTCTAGATATTTCAGGGACTTTCTGCGCCTGTGCATGAGGCCAGTCTCACCAAGTCTTATCTCTCCAGCCCTCATACGATTCTGAAGATGCCACAGGGAGTGCTTAGGTAGAATGCTATCTCCTAGGATTCATGCCATTACTCTTCCCTCACTTGAGAGGCCCCCAGCTGGCTGAACAGCAGGTTCCATAGCCAGAGTGATCTCCACTTCTCTATATAAATCTAGCACAGGACCTGCCAACAGACAGGGTTGGATCAAGTCTGTTCTGCTCCCTGCCAACCAAATGGCCTACAGCATAAGGTTCCAACTTTTCTCAGTCTCATAAAACTTGACTGAATTGAGGCAGTTGCGCCATAAAATTTGCATTTATCTTGTGCACCTGACATTTCCCATCATGATGATGGAGTACTTCCCTCATGTCAAAGCACTCCTGGCTCTTAGGGAGGACAGGAAGGCAGGATGGAGGTTGGTTATGGGGCAGGCTAATCAAAGCCAGGAAGAATAAATCCATAGGCATGAAGGATGGGAAACAAGGTATGGAAGGAATGGAATGGAGTCTGGGGGAGCACTAAGATGAAGATAAAAGAGCATTCCAGAGCCCTTGTGCATTCAGGCCATCAGTCATCTCTGCTTTTCAAGGATGGCCTTTCTGTTGACCTCCAGGCCGTGGCATGCAAGGACTTTAGAGCTGCCCTAGGGAAGCAGATCCCTTCTTTCATAGTCCACCATTGTGTAAAAGCTTGGAGCAAGTCTGCAATAAAGTGAACCTACTGATTTTACAGGGTTGTGGTAATGAAATAATATTGTTGCATTTTGTTTTAATATTTTTTTAAAACAGGGGACACAATGGGGAAGATCTCAGCATTTTAACAAAGTGTGATAGGAAAAATAAACCCTAAATTCAAGTGAAAGATTATCTGTTCTCCTCCTTGCTTATCATTCTTCAATTTCTTTTTAAAAAATGAGGGGTGAAAAATTGTGACAAAGAAGCTTAAATTTTTGAAGCAAAAGAGCCAGACTCAAGTACCAGATCCATCTTTTCTGGTGACCAATATTATGAGTCTTTTTTTTAAAAGAGTTCATTTATTTATTTTTATTTTAAGAACACTTTAAAAGCTGTGGATTACAAAGTTATTCACAATACAATTCTTTTATTTAAAGTTAAAAAGTTGTTCACGATCGAGTTTCAGACATATAGTTTACCACATTCATCAGCAGTGCACATTTCCACCACCAATGTCCACAGTCTCCCTCTAGTCCTCCTCCGGTCTGTCTCTGGGGCAGACATTTATCCTGTATCTCTTTTTTTTTTCTCATCTTTTCCTTTTAGACACTGTAGTTTGCAATATTGTTATTAAAAGGGTACCATGCAGATCACTTTATCTACTTTCCAAAAAGTTTGTCCAGAGTGATCAATTCCAACTATCATTGTCATAGTGGTTCCTTCTCTGCCCTAACTGCACCCTATTATTTGTGGCAATTTCCTATTATGAACTGGTCCTCCTGGTCCTCTATTGCCTCTTGGAATTGTTACCTTCATATTTTTAATATCAGGCAAATGTTTGCAAGCAATATATGTCTATTTTTCTCCCTCTGACTCATTTCACTGAGCATAATATTCTCCATTTCTATACATATCTAAGCAAATTTCATTAAATCATTTTTTTCCTAACAGCTGTACAGTATTTCATTGTGTAGATGCACCACAATTTCTTTATACAGTCATTTGCTCTCTGGCACCTGTGTTGTTTCTAGATTTTTGCTCTTGTGAATAGTGTTGCAATGAACATAGGAATACAAAGGATTTTCTACATTGTGTTTGGGGCTCCTAGGGTATATTTCTAGAAGTGATATTGTGTCATTCGAAAGCTCTATTTCCAAATTTTTTTTTAATTTTTGAAGAATATTCATTTCATTTTTCAAAACAAAAGTCAACATTCCCATAGCAGTAAATAAGAGTCCCTTTCTCTCTGCATACACTCCAGAATTGTTAGTTCTTGTTCTTTGTGATGTGTGTACCAGTCTCTGTGGTGTGAAATGATATTTATTGTTGCTTATAGTTGCATCTTCCTGAAGATTATTGAGGTGAAGCAATTTTATCATGCCTCTTTTATCCTTCTGTATTTCTTTTTTTTCTTTTTTTAATATTTTATTTAAACATCTTGATTATTACATACATGATTGTGTTGGTTTCAGTCATGTAAAGAACACCACCCGTCACCAGTGCAACGTTCCCATCACCATTGTCCCACATCTCCCTCCTCCCCACCCAACCCCTGCCTGTACTCTACACAGGCTCTCCATTTCCCTCATACATTCTCATTATTAAGACAGTTCAAAATGTAGTTATCTCTCTAACTGAACTCATCACTCTTTGTGGTGAGCTTCATGAAGTGAGCTGGAACTTCCAGCTCTTTTCTCTTTTGTATCTGAAAATTATTATTGCAAGAATGTCTTTCATTTTTCTTAAAACCCATAGATGAATGAGACATAAAAGACTAAAATATGTGCCTCCTTGCTTTTTTTCTGAATGAGATTAAAAGGCAGAACAATTATGGAGCTTGACATTCAAAAAATCAGATTTAGAAACAAATGAGATAGATCAAAGGAATGGATATCATGCTTATTATTTAGAAATTCCTAAGGTTGAGGTAGGGGTAGAGAAATAGCATGGAGGTAAGGCGTTTGCCTTGAATGCAGAAGGTCGGTGGTTCGAATCCCAGCATCCCATATGGTACTCTGAGCATGCCAGGAACGATTCTGAGCACTGCTGGATGTGACCCCAAAACAAAACAAAAAAGCCCTAAGGTTATCACCAAATAGTCAACCAAATACAGACAGAAAATATCCCAGTGCAGAGATCCAGGAGTACTGTTGAGTGTAGCCCTGAATCAAAACAAATGATTAACTGAATAAAATCTAGTATAGAAATGATATGAATAATCAATAATCAATAAAGGTATAGAATAAAGAATAAATTTTGTTTCTTTAAAAGGTGGCATTGTAACAATATATCTGCAATCAAAGAAAGAAAGAAAGAAGAAATAAAGATGAAAGCACAAAAAAAATAAAAGCATTAAAATACAATGTCACAGATATTGAAATGCATATCAACCACTGATCTTTATGACACATTTCTAAATGAATGGTCAAGTGTCTTCAGATTCATGACATCTATTCATCCTCTCATACTGCCAGTATCCCTCTATGTTTTAATATTTGCATACTAACTGATATTAATGTATCATTTATCATTCCCAAGACATTGCAGCAATCACATGAAATGCACATCTTCTCAATTAGCCTCAAACAACTACATAAAACAATTTGACTTTTTATTTATATTTTTCTGATGAGGAAATAGATTAAATCAAAACTGTGTACCTACAAGGTACCACAGCTTGCAGCACACATCAGGCACCAGAGGATCATATCAGGTGGTGGAGGGATGGTGTGGTGCCAGAAGTCTCGAGAAATGGAGACAGACAATGAAATTTTCCTATAAATGGATTTTCATGGAATCTATTATACTGAGTGAAATAAGTCAGAAGGAGAGAAATAGACACAGAATAGTATGGGTTTTAAGAAAAATAAAAGACATTTAAAAAAAATAATTCTAAGAGACAATAGAGATGAGGGCTAGAGGGTCCAGTTCATGATATGAAGCTCACTACAAAGAGTAATGAGTGCAGTTAGAGAAATAACTGCACTGACAATTAACATTCATTCGCATAATAATGCGAATGAATGAGGAAGTTGAAAGTCTGTCTCAAATACAGGCAATGGGTGGTAGGGAGGTGAGAGATTTGGGGCATTGGTGAAGGGATGTTCTTTATACAACTGAAACCCTACTACTATCATGTTTGTAATCAAACTGTATAAATAAAGATATTAATAAAAATTTAAAATAAAATTAAAAATTAAAAAATGGAGACAGACAAACAGATCAGAAGCAAGGTCCTCTCTGATTCAGAACTATTTTCACCCCAGGTCAGTATGCCACAAGAAGAGTGCACCTGTTCAATTCACTTCAACGCTTTATGAATATGCATCTCTTCCAATTAATAAGCACCATCCCAACACATAAAAATTGCAACACCATGCAAAATCACAGTGGAAACAATGCAAAACCCCACATACTTATTGCACAAAAAAAGGTCATTCTGAAGACCCAAATAGTATCAACCACCTGTATAGCTTCTATGATAAGGACTCTTGAGAGGAAATGTTGAAGATATTCAAGGAACTAAAAAAAAATGGAAGAGTCAATAATATTTGAGAGGATGTGATAGTAGAGATGTGAAAACTTCAAACAGAAATGACAGAACTAAAAAAAGGTGGTAGGTGGAATAAAATTTCAGTAGGATGTGGCACTTGCAGAGTAATAGTTGCTGAGGACAGAATCAGAGAGCTGGAAGATGAGAAGCATAACACCTCCATAAAAAAGTAGAAGATGAAAAAGCCTTAAAATAAATGAACAGAATATGGATAACATGTCAAAATAAACAAACAAATGGCAATAGATCTTTGGGATAGATTCAACAATAGCAACATAAGAATCATTGTGGCTACAGAGAGGCAGGAAGAAAGCCCCAATGAACCAAATGAAGAATTTGTAGTCAAAGATATTATTACTGAGTAGTTTCCATACCTGAAGAGTACATGCACCCACATTCTGGACTCTCAAAGAGTATCATCTAAAAGAGACCCAAATAAAAGCACTCTAAGGCACTTCCTAGTCACAATGATGAAAACCATATATAGAGGTAGAACACAAAATAACATAAAGATCAACAAAGGAAAATCCGAACAAAGGAACACTTTAACATTTTCACATGATTTATCAAAAGTGCATCTTCAGGTCCAAATACATTGTGACATATAGTAAAACAAATGAACAAAAATTTCAGCAAAATGAACACTTCACCAAAAGTATTTCACCACAATAGACTCTCATTCAGATTTGAAAAAGGATACACAGCATCACATATGAACAAGTTCCTATGAACATTACAGACACAAACTAAACAGACCCATGAAAAATGCTCATTATTTATTGTTAGGGAAATACAAATAATGATGACAATAAGATATCATCTTAAACCAGTGAGGATGAAATACATCAAAAATAGTGGGAACAGGGGCCAGAGCAATAGCACAGCAGGAAGGGCATTTGCCTTGCCTAGTTCAATCCCTGGTATCAGGATGGTCCTCTGCCCTTGCCCAGGAGTGATTTCTAAATACACAGCCAAAAGTAACCCTTGAACATCACTGGGTATGTACCCAAATCAACAATAACAGCATCAAAAAATAGTAGGAACAATTTGTGCTCATAAGGATGTAGTGAAAAAGGAACTCTAACTTACTGTTAATGGGAAGTCTGATCCAATGCCTGTGAAAATTAGTAGTAGGTAGGGTTCTTAGAAAACTCAGAATTGAACTGTCATTTGACCTAGCAATCTCACTTTTGGTTACCTATCCCTAGGCAGAAAAGCATGCCTCAAAAAGAACAAATGAGCATCTCTATTCATTGCACACCCAGAACAATAGCTAAGTGTTTGAATCAGCTTAATGCCCAACAACAGAAATGTGAATCATGAAAATATGATACATATATACAACAGAATACTACATAACTGTAAGGAATGATGCAATCGTGCAATTTGCAGCAACATGGATGAAACTGGAAGATATTGTATTAAATGAAAAAAGTCATAAATGAAGGATAAATACAAGATATCATTTATATGTACTATTATAATTACATGAGGAAGTGCAATAATTTAAATGGGGGTCATCAAGAAAACCTTAAGCCCTAAAATATAGTGAGTAGCAGAAAATAAATTGAGTAGAGGAGGAAAAAGACACACATAAAATGACACAACACAGGGGTACAGGAACACACTTATAGTGATGGTGTTAACAAAAAACAGAAGTAAATATACAAGCCGGAGTTAATAACAATGAAATCATGTTGCTCTAATTTTATCATCCAAAATTAAAAATGAGCCTGTTTTGATGGTAGGCTGAGTCAGGGGATGGTGGCATAGGATGGAATCTATGAATATTTCTTGATGTAGGTTGACACTGGTGATAAAAAAAAATAACTGGTGCCTGAAACATTGCATGTCTAAAACCAATTATGAATAACTTTCCAAATCATAATGATTTAAATTAAAATAATTAAGAGACTGAAGTGGTCATAATAATATCAGATAAGAGACTACAGGCTTAAAAAGATTATGAGACAGAAAGGGTAATTTCTTTTTTATCCTCTCTGTTTTAATATTTTATATATACAATTTGATTACAAACATGATTGTAATTGGGTATCAGTCATAAAAATATCACCCCCCTTCACCAGTGCAACATTCCCATCACCAATGCTCCAAATCTCCCACCTCCTTACCCCCCACCCGCCTGTATTTGAGACAGGTTTTCTACTTCCCTCATTCATTCACATTGTAATGTTAGCTGTCAGTGTAGTTATTTCTCTAACTGCACACCCCACTCTATGTGATAAGTTTTATATCGTGAGCTGAACCTTCCAGCCCTAATCTCTACTAATGGGTAAAAAGGCCAGAGCGGTGCCACAAGCAGTAGGGCATTTGCTTTGCACATGCTAAACTAGGGCAGGTCATTGGTCCAATCCCCCAGCATCTCAGAAGCGATTTTTGAGTGCATAGCCAGGAATAATCCCTGAGCATCACCAGGTGTGACCCCAAAACAAAACAAAACAAAACAAAACAAAAAAACAAACAAAACACAAATAATAAAGGGCAAAATGTACGTTAGGAAGAAATTGCACTCCTAAATATATATGCACCCAATGAGAAGGCAGAAAAGTACTTGAAATAACTTCTAATATACTTGAAGAAAACAGCAATAACAACACAGAAGTAGTTGGATACTTCAACAGAGATCTGTTACCTTTTTAGAGATCAACCAGGCTAAAACTCAACAAGAATATACTGGTTTTGAAGAAAGAAATGGAAAAGAAGGGCTGAGTAGATATATATTGAACCTGTTATCCCCCAAAATCTGAATACATATTTTCCCGAATGTACCCGAGGCATTCTCTAAGACAGATTACATGTTGGGCCACAAAACATACCTTCATAAAATCAAGAGAATATAAATTGTTTCCACTTAGATAATGATACAGTGAAAAAAAGGTGAGTTACAAAGAGAAATAAAGAAAAAACTTTATAAACTGAAAATCAGACAGCTCATTACTGAATAATCAGAGTGTCTGAAGGGAAATCAAAGAGAAAATCAAAATATTCCTGGAAATTAGAATGAAGACATGGATAATAAAATATTTTGAAAAAAAGAAAAAGCAGTTATATTAGCAGCATTTATAGTTTTGCAAGATTCATCAGAAAAGAAGAAAGGGCCTACAGAAATAACTTGAGGACACAGCTTAAGGAATTGGAAATGACCAACAAAGTGAGTTGAAAACAAGCAGGTGAAAGAATATATTAAAAGTGAGAGCAGAAGTTAAGGAACCAAACACCCAAAAATCAATCAAAATTTAATAATAGCAAGAATTGGTTCTTTGAAAAGAGTAACTAGAATTCACAAACCATTAGCAAGACTCACAAAGAAAGAGAAATAAACTTAATAAAGGAAATCATATATGAAAGGGGGATATTGCTACAGATTCTATAGAAAACCAAAGGGTAATCAAAAATTATTTGAGAAACTGCCACAAAATGAGAGCACCTGGAAGAAATGGATAAATTCTTGTTTCAAGATTGAGCCAAGAATATCTAGAATACCTGAATATACCTATCACTATTGAGGATATTGAAATGATAAGCAAAAGGCTTCCCACTAAAAAAAATAGCCCAGGTCCAGATGATTTAATTCTCGTTAATTCTTTCAAATTTTTAAAAAGGACCTATGACCATTCATTTTAGGTTTTTGTGGGAAATTGAGGAAATAAAGACACTCCTAGTTTCCATAAAGCTAACAACACTGTAATACCAAAAAAAAATAGACAGAAATAACACATACACGCGCGCACGCACACACGCACACACACACACACACACACACACAGAGAGAGATATGGGCCAGTATCATTGATCATTGATGAACACAGATGCAAAGGTCCTGAACAAAATACTAGCAATAATCCAACAATTCATCAAGATCAAACACTATAAACAGATAAGATTCCTTCCAGCGATGAAAGAATGGTTTAACAAACACAAGTCAATCAATATAATATATAATATCATTAAAAATTAGGGGCCAGAGGTATGCCTTGCAAGTGCTAGCCTAGGATATACCGTGGTTCGATCCCCCAGCATCCCATATGGTTCTCCCAAGCCATGGACGATTTCTGAGTGCATAGCCAGGAGTAACCCCTGAGTATCAAAATGGTGTGGCCCCAAAAAACAAATATATATATTTATACATTTATACATATATATATGTATACATGTATACATATATATACATTTATACATATATCATTAAAACTCATATGATCATGTCAATAGTTGCAGATAAAGGATTTGACAAGATCCAGCACCCATTCATTATTAAAACTCTCAACAAGATGAGAATTGAAGAAATTTTCCTCAATATAGCCAAAGCTATAAGCTAGAAATATGTGGCAAACATTGTACTCGATAGGAAAATATTAAAAGCCCTTCCTCTAAAATCTGGCACTGGCAAGGTTACCCTCTTTTGCCATATCTATTCAGCTTAGTCCTGAAGTACATGCCATAGCAATTAGGCAACACAAAAATATCAAGTGTATGCACATAGAAAAGGGAAAAATTAAGTTCTCCCAGCTTACAGATGACATGATACTATATTTAGAAAATTCTAAAGGTTCTACACAAAAGTTTATAGAAACATTAATAATTGTGTAATAAAGTGGCATACTATAAAATTATTTGTAAAATGCATTGCTTTGTTATAGACAAATAGTTAAAGAGAAAAAATAGTTACTAAAAATACAATCCTATTCTCAATTGTCCTTCAATAATCAAGTAGCTTGGAATCAACTTAAAAAGAGGTGTAAGAAATATACAAAGAAAACTATGAAACACTTCTTCAATAAGAGACACAAGGAAATAGAAACACATATACCTTGCTCATAAATATTATTAAAAAGATAATACTTTTCTAAGTACTGTACAGATTTAATGCAATTACCAAAAGTATGCTCTTGACATTCTTCAAAGAAATAGATCAAATACCCGTTAAATTCATATGGAACAATAAACCTCCATAAATAGCTAAAGCAACCCTTGATAAAAATCAAGATGGGATGCATCACTTTCTCCAACTTGTAACTGTACACTAAATCAGTATACATTAAAACAACTTATATTAGAATAAAAACAGACCCTAAGATCAAGGGAATAGACCTGAATATTCTACTACTGACCCGCAGGTATATGATCAATTAATCTTTGATAAAAGGTCAAGACGTATGAAGTGGAGCAATGCAAGTCTCTTCAACAAATGATTTTGGGAATACTGGTCACCAGCTGCAAAAATAGGAACTCTGAGTTCTCTTTAATGCCATACACAAAAGCCAAGTAAAAATGAAATAAAGACTTGGATACCAACCTGAAACCATAAGATACATAGAGGAAAAAATAAATAGAGCAATCTATGATGTTGAAGTTAAAGGCATCTTCACAGATTTAAAAAAAAACCTACTTACCAAGTAATTGGAAACAAAGATTTAAAAATGAACTAGACTGAAGCTTCTGCATCTTAAAACAAATGATTTATTCATGTTGGGTTGTCCACAAAATGAGAGAAACAGTGCAAAACACACCCGGTGACGCTCAGGGGTTACTCCTGGCTATTCGCTCAGAAGTCGCTCCTGGCAGGCACGGGGGACCATATGGGGAACCGGGGAAATCTAACTGTGGTCCGTCCTAGGTTAGTGCAGGCAAGGCAGGCACCTTTACCTCCAGCGCCACCGCCCGGCCCCAATATATATATTTTTTTTATTTTGGGCAACATCTAGTGACGCTAAGTGGTTACTTCTGGCTATGCGCTCAGAAATAGTTCCTGGCTTGGGGGACCATATGGGACATCAGAGGATGGAACTGCTAGTCCATCCTGGGTCAGCCACATGAAAGGCAAATGCACTACTGCTGTGCCACTGCTCCGGCCCCTTTTCTTTTCTTTTAGATTTGTTTCATATGTGAGGAGTTTAGAAAACACTTTTGGGGTGCTGGAGTGGTGGTACAAGTGGTATGGCATTTGCCTTGCCTGTGCTAGCCTGAGAAGGACGGACCGCGGTTAGATTCCCCAGGGTCCCCTGAGCGTCACCGGATGTGACCTAAAAACCAAAATTAAAAACAAACGAACAAACATACCATTTTTTGGGATCACACTTTGTATGAGTTAAGACTTTACATTCCTTCTTGAAAAAGATTTCCTTGGTATAAAGGTGTTTGAATCAAGATATCTTATGCATACCTGCATCCTTAAATTGTAAGGCAAAAATGTATTGAATTATTTCTCCAAGGAAATTTACTTCAATAGTGAACTTATTGAGGTTGTGAGATGGTGATGGAGAATGGCCTATCAAACATATCTGTCCATGATACCCATTTGCATAGAAAAGAATGTCAGTTAAAATATGTTAAACCAATTTCTAAGGTAATCTTAAAGAAACAGCAATGCTGACAAGTGGAAAGAAATCACTCATCCTGACAAGTGATTATGCAGATTAGGAAAGATGCATGAAGCATTGTATGCTGCTGAAGAATGGGGACTAAGAATAAATTCCCTGTTGATATAATATATAACATGACAGCTATGTTCCATAATAGGTTAACCCTCTCACAATTCTAGCTTAGATCTCACCTAGTCACAGGTAAAGGTGTGCAGGAAAGAACTTAAGAAATGCATTGAAGTAGTATTACACTATATATGATTGTTCAGGTCTTTTGTAACAAATGACATATTTTTAGGGCTCAGTCAAACCTTTATAATTATTTCTTTTACATAGTTATGTACACTAATGTTTAAATTAAGGCAAAGGCAGTCAATGTAAATATATACTTTTTTTATTTTTTGCTTCTAAAGTTGAGAAACTACTTACATTCAACATCCCCCAGCCTCGATTGGTAAACATTTATGTCCATATACTGTTGTGCTATTATGTGAAATTCTCTTGAACACTGCCATTATATCTTTATTATACCTCGATTGGTAAACATTTATGTCCATATACTGTTGTGCTATTATGTGAAATTCTCTTGAACACTGCCATTATATCTTTCGAGATCAGATTATCAAGAACATTGTCTTTGTCTAACACTACTAATATCTACTCAATCTTTGGCCCAGAACTACCTATATAGAATTGGTCATTCCCTTCTGTCATTTATCATGGTTGATGTCTTAACACTGCAACATTTTGTCACTATATGTATTTATATATGTGTGACTAGGTTGAGTAATAATGCTAAATATATTTGTTCATCATCTAACAAAGGAATATATTTTGTATCGTTTTCTATGTTAAACAATTTAAACGTGAACATGAAAAACATGGTAATTTTATTTTTCAGATACTTTCTAAAATAGTGGTGAAAGAAAATAAGCCCCAATTCCTCTGGGAATATAACTACTTCTAAGTGCTTGGAAGTAATAGCTAACTTATACAAAATATTAATATTACTGTGCAGAGTTATTGCATTTTTGTTTTGGGTTCATGTTGTTCAAGGATTACTCCTGACTCTGTATTCAGGGATCATCCCTCAATAACTTGGGGTTCATATGGAGTGCCAGAGAAAACTCAGGTTGGCTGTATGCAAGGCAAGCATCTTTTTTTTTAATAATATAATTTTTATTTTAAACATATTGGGTTACATATCGTTGGCAATCATATTTTAGGTACAAATTAACATAAAATCAGGGGAACTCCCATCACTAAAAAGTCCTCCCTCCACCTCCGTTCCCGTCCTACTTCCCATATCCTCTCCCTTACCCCCCCGCCCCCGGGGTTGCTAAAGCAAGTGGTCCCCTCTGCGGCTAGCTTACTACTTGGTGGTCTTACACCTGTTTGGTCTTGGTTACCCCCCTGATTGGGAGGTGGGACTAGTCAGTACAAGTTATGTGGATTTGTTTGAAAAAGAAAAAAAATAGAAGATAAAGAAAGCATTTTAACAGCTGTAATATCTCTCCTGATACAGAGTCACCGAGTCTTCTTGAATTTCATTAATGATTTTCAGAGGGTGCACAAACATCTTGAAATTTTTTTTGCAAAACATGACATTACTGAGAAAGTGCAGGTGCTTTAATATGTTCCAAAAGGAGTCAATAACCCTTAAGTATTTTTTCAAAGGGCACAAATATTTTAGTTTTCTGAATTCAATTTTGTTACATAATAAAAAAACATAGATCTCAAATTCTCCTACTCAATTTTTTTCTTATCATGAAAACCTTTTTCTTTAACTATTCTCTGATTGTATTCTTGATGATATAATAATAGTATGTGTATATATTATTTAATCACCATGGATTACAAAGTTAAAACTGAGTTTCATGATTGAGTTTCAGTCATACAATGTTCCAACACCAGTCCTTCCTCAGCGAACCCTTCACCAGTATTTATATTTTCCCATCAGACTCCAAGCCTGCCTCTATGGCAGGTGCTTTGCTCAGCATTTCATTCTCTTCCAGAGTAAACACTTTCCTCCACCAATATTTTATTGTCCCCTCCCTGACCTAGTAATCCCAACTCCTGCCTACTGCAAGTTTTCTACTGGAAACTAGTCCTCGGGCTCTTTGTTTCTAAAGGATCTTCAGACATTTATTTTTTCCCTACTATTTTTTTCTTATATCCTGCATATGAGAGGGCATACTGTGTCTATCTTTTCCCCTCTGACTAGTTTTACTCAGAATGATATTCTCCAGATCCATCCATGTAGCAACAATTTACAAGACTTTATCCTTCCTATGGCCTGGTAGTATTCTATTGTGCATATATACCATGGTGTTTTTGATTATTCTTGAGTACTTAGGATATTTTCAGATTTTGGCTATTGTGAATAGTGCTATAATAAACAAAGGAATGCAGATGTCTCTTGATCCTTGAAACTTAGGTATTAAGGTATTGCATACTATATTATCTTTGTAAATAATTTTAACTGGATTTTATTGTAACTTATATATCATAACTTATATTTGATCAAATACTTAACAATAAATACTGAAAACAATGTATTTATTTATTTATTTGGTCCACCTTTAAGAAAAACTTCTAGGTACCTAATCCTTATTAAGGTGATAGGGGAACAAAGATGAATAATTTCAGAGAAAGAGAATGGTGAAAGGTGGGGGTGGGTTGGGAGGGAGGGAGATTTGGGACATTGGTGGTGGGAATGTTGCACTGGTGAAGGGGATGTTCTTTACATGACTGAAACCTAATCACAATCATATATGTAATTGAGATGTTTGAATAAAGAAAAATGTATGGAAAAAAAAGAATAAAAAATAAACAAACAAAAAAAAGAAAATATTTCTCTTGTTTAAAAAGAAAGCATCAATATATGGAGCTAACTCTCCTTTTAAGTTTACTGGTATTAATTTGACACTTTGTTCATTTGAAGCTGGTTATCACTACTAGTATATATCTGTAAATGAGTTACCATAATAAACTATAAATCACTTCAATTACCATTAACTACTATTGTGGCAGATATAATTAGGAATACATATGTGACTATTTCTGCCTTTTGTAATGAGCTTTCATAGTAATCACTATTGGAACTACAGTATTGAATATAATTACTAAGTAATCTAATAGAATATGGAATTACTTTATAATTCTATGATATTTTCTTAAGCATATAGCATGTATGTTGCTATGGAAGTAAAGCACAAGAGAGACATTTAGCAATCCATTCTATAGTTTGCAAAATATTGCAAATAAATATGAGTTAACATCTATAAACTATGGGTATTTTAGATTTCAAAATGAAGGCAGTAACCTACCTCTTTTTGCTAGTTTAAAAAATCCTCTTCCTGTGAGAGAAATGCTTTGGATACAAATAATTTGCTTTTTAGAGTTCAGATACAAAATAGAAAGCATTAATTTTCTATATTTAAAAGTAAGTTCATATTAAAGATGCCAAAATGAGGTTTTGGAAAATAGTGATATTTTGTATCCATATCTAATTTTTGCAAGGTAGCTGATTCTTTTCAATAGGCAGCTTTATCATATTTTCGGAAAAAGAAATTTTAGCGATGAAAAACATATTTTGAAATAAATTCACACTCATTTTAAGATTACATAAAAATTACATGAAAAAATACTATTTATTTAAAGTTTTGTCTTATTAAGGCTGGAGTGATATCACAGTGGGTAGGATATTTCCTTGCATGAGGTGGACTTGGGCTCCATTTCTGGTATCCCATAAAGTCCACAGAGCACCACCAAGTGTGATTTCTTTGCGCAGAGCAAGTAGTAACCCCTGAGAACTGTCAAGTGTGACCTAAAAACCATAATTTTTTAAACTTATTAACAAATAATCCCAAATATTTTATTAATTTATAAATCAGTAAGAAAAAAAAGAAGCGGATCAGAATCCTTAATTTTCAGTGGCAATAGAAGGCTCAAATTATTTAATAATGTATATTCATTTTCTGTGGGCTACTATTACAAATTGACATAAAATTTGGATATTGAACATAAAAATATATTTTCACATTTCTGGAACCCAAAGGTGATATATGGTGCTAATTCGCTTGTGGGGCTCCAAGGAAGATTCAGTACTACATTTCTGCTTTCTATTGTTTGCCAGCAATCTTTTCTATTT
>PVKC010014468.1:0-22115 GCA_004027635.1 Crocidura indochinensis | reverse complement strand
CTGGGTAGCATCCTAAGAGCACCCCACAGCTCACAATGTAGCCTCTGTGTCTTCATGTCCCTCCTTTCCCTTAGCAGAGAGGCAAGTCTCCCCTGGATAGTTGTCCTTACTGTACATTTCTAGGAAACAGGAGTTTGCTCCTGGGCACTTTCTTCCTTTGAGTTCGTGCCCAGAATTTTTGCCTGCATTCCTGTTGGTGGAATCAGCACTGCTGGGTGGTGTAACTCAGGACTGATCCATCCAAGGCTGAGAGGTGAGGCCAATTGTGAGCTTTCCTAGATCGAACTGACAAGTAGGAAGGTGTTGGCTTTTCAGGAGCCATCTTGTTTGCATCATCACTGCCAGTGCTTTTAATAAAGAGAACAGGGAAGTTTGAAGAAAGGGTGAATTCTATTCGAGCAGGCTCCAGAATAGAAGATGAAAGCCCCTTAAGCTATCTTATCTGTACCTTGCAGGAAGTAAAGGTTGGACTTTGTGAGAAATGGTCAAGAGTTCATGTAGAGGTTTTTGCAGTTCTTGATTTCTTTTTTCTTTTTTGGGGGGGCACACCCATTTGATGCTCAGGGGTTACTCCTGGGTAAGTGCTCACAAATTGCCCCTAACTTGGGGGGACCATATGGGAAGCCGAGGTATCAAATGGCAGTCCTTCCTTGGCTAGCACTTGCAAGGCAGACACCTTACCTCTAGTGCCACCTCACCAGCTCCAGTTCTTGATTTCTTGAGGCCAATGTTGGAGGCAGCTGCTAGTTCTCTGCAGGAGCTATAGCATAGGCATCAGAAATCTGCCTTGCTCCTTAGTCTTTCCCCTCTGTTTCCAGTCCTTAAAGGTCTGGTCACATGTGCACCCCCCTTGCTTTGTATCTGTGTCTGCTGCCAAGCAAGGTCTGGGAGCCTGCATCAGGAGCCATCCCGACAGTGCATCCAGACACTGCCCTGGAAGAAACGCCAGTGACAGATGCCCAGATGTTGCTCATTCCTCCTCAGGCTGCGGCGCGGGTCACAGCTGCTCCGTGGCCCGACATCCATGGAGTGTGAGTTTGTCCTTCAGAACAGGGTCACAAGGATTAAATGGTATACTGTAACTCAGATTGATAAAGCGCCTGCCTCCTCAGGAAGAGTTAACTTTAAATCGTCAGTACATGTCCTACCATTGTCATGCTGAAGAACCAGTGTCCTTGGCTGTAAGCCAGAGACTCTGGATCTGGCTGATGAAGCAAGAAAAGTTTGGTCAAAGGATGTTGGGTATCTCATAGGCGACACATCCAGAATAATGTTTCACCTCATGCTGCAGTCTGGCCTAATGAGAAAACCGGTTTCCACAGTTCTGCAGACTGGATGCTGCAGCTTGTCAGCACTTTGAGCCTGGTCATCACCCCAGAACTGCCTTCTGTGTTGAGGTCACATCTGGCCCAGAAATGTGTTCTGGACTACTCCTGCTGCCCCTCTGTTGTCTGCTGATGTCTCAGTCACCCAGGAGGCTGGGGAAGGGGCTCTGTGGGATTCTGTCTTCAGGGGTGGGTTGGGACTAGATGGGAAATTCCCCAAACACAGGACAAGACTTCAGAAGATGTAAGGTTGCCACAGCCAGCCAGCCAGCAAGGTCTACACCCACACTTTGTCAAGGCTGTTATAAGGGGTGGTGGGGCAATGACCCAGGGCAATGGAGGGGGAGAAAGGCTCATAGAGATGGCAAAACCTCCAAGGTTTTGAAGAAAGAAACACAAGTTTCTGGTGGCAGGGAGCAAGGACAGGGACTGCAGGTGACAATAGCCAGAGCATCTCTGTCTGTGTCTTCAGGTGTACCTGCTTGCTGGTGCTTGTCCTTTGGTTTGTGAGGCTGGGTTGGACACACAGACCTTCAGGAGTGCTCATTCCTACTAAAGCTGCTGGCTGGAAGATGCTTGGTCATCACACCCTGGTCTTGAGCTAAGAAGACATACAGAAGTGTAATCTCAGTCATTAGTGTCACCTCTAAAAAACACATTCTTCCTACCCTCACAATAGCATGGAGACTCCACAATCTTATTTGAGTCCCCAGCATCCAAAACAATTTCCAAATGTAAAGTTGCCATTTACTAGGCATCTCAGAATAGAAGTTGATGCTAACTGTGATAAATCCCTCTGCCAATGCTGAGTCTGGTGGCAGCAGAGAGCTGAACTGTAGCTGCTTGGCTCAAGGGCTGGGTGGACAAAGTCCCTAAAGTGCAAGGCTACCTCACAAGTGAGCCACCTGGGTTCAGTCTATGTCCAGGCTAGAAACTGCCCTGTCCTGTGGAGTGTCTCGTTGAAGAGCCAGTGTTGGGCTGGTGCAGGAGACCATGGGAAACAGAGAAAGATGTGGAACCAAATCAGGGGAGTTATAAAGTTAAGCCTTGGGTAGGAATTGGCCAGGGGGAGAGGGTTGAAGTGCAAAAAGACAATACCCGACCTGTGACAGGACCAACAATAGATTTCATCTGACTCCATGGAAAGTGGGGCTGGAGCAGCAAAGACATGAGCCTTGAGGACTGGGACCAAATTTATCTCTACCCTGAGCTGTCTTGAGAAAATGCAGCCATGATTACCAACTCACTTTCACTGCAGAGTTGCCTTGAGGGGGCAGAAACTGCCCCTGCCAGAGTCTGATTTTAAATTTTATCTTGGTCTCTCAGACAATGGCAGGAACCCTCTGTTTTACAACCTGCAGCACCACTTTGAAGAATCCCCTGAACTCCTTTCTATCTTCTCAAACCCCATGGCTGCCTCCGAACATCTCCTTAACCACAAACTGCTCCTTCAGCCTGACTTGGTTTGTTTTCAACTTCTCCACTGACCCTTGCAGTGTGCATCTAGCAACCAGGCATTAAGCCAACTGAGCACATTAACTCAGGCCTCCTCTCATATCACCCACTATCCCTGGTTTTGTGGCCAACTAGTCTTATACAATTTGAGTATTTGGGGTATTTTTTGGTCAAGGCTGCACAATACTACCTAAGGTCTGTGTTCAGGCTGATTGAGATGAGGTTAAAAGGTGGTACAAGGTGACCCAAGTAGAGGAAAAAACCCCACAAAATATAAATCAGTCAAGGTCACCGAGCCAGAGGAAGTGGGAAGTGATGGTGGATCTAGACACAAGGTGTTGTGCTTGAACAGAAAGGTTTGTGGGTTGTTTTAAAGCTGGAAGATACGTGTGAACTGAAGAGAACAGGACCAGGAAAATGCAGTCTTAATACCTGCATTTAAGGAAGAAAAGCTGATGGTAGCCATCTGGCAACAGAGTGTACCCTCGTTTGACATTTGAATTCTTCCCAGCCTAAAGAGAGGAGACCAGACAGATAGACAGCCTGTCATCCTACTCTCTGCCTGGAGGCAATTCCAAATGTCTTAACTTCTGATTTAATGCCCAATATGTTTCTATTAGCAATATTTTCTTTCCTAAAAAAATGAAAAGCAAACCCAAGTGGATTTTTGCTTCTAATTAGCTTTCCAGTTCTTGGAATGTGGTGTGGAAAAACCATTATCCCAGAAGTAGTGCTAATCCTTAGCATACAGGCAAGAAGTGTTTGTCTGAGACACTTCCCAAGAGTTCTGGGTCCTGCGCAGCCCTACACAACGCTTGCACTAGGCCTCTCTTAGGGATATCAGGATAAGACACCGTTAAGGCAGGTACAATCAGGTGTGTTTGCACCTCACACTAAAGGGCCAGGTGCTTCCAGGAGCCAACCCTGGGCTCCTGGTGGTTCTGATTAGTGAGTAAACCCCTGATGGATTATCTAGGATAACTGATGTCTGGGTGGGAAAGAATGTTTACCCAGACATTCACATGATTGCTTTTCAGGCTTGAAGTCACTTTAGCACACCCCACCTGCAATTGTAATAAGCAACCAGCCTTCACTGCCTCTGCTCCCTGGAGTCCTGAACCAAATTTGGATACTTACAAAGTTTTATGCTGTGACCACTCTTTGGATTTGAAGAGCTCCCTGTGGATCTAGATATGACTGCACCCTAGATAGGAACTGTGGAACCCCTTCTCCATCCCAAACTTCCCTGTGGAGCATAATTACTGCTGATTGAACCATGTTGTAGTAAATTCTCATTATTTATGGAGATTGTATTCTATATATTTTTCTTTGATATTAGTGAATGGCTCATAGAGGAGTACTGGGTTCAGCTCCTTCCAGTCTCTGATGACAGCATCATTGTCAACCATCCACTATTTAGCCTTATTTTATGTTTGCTTCACATGAGTTATTGGTTCATTAATAATTCAATTGAATTCAATAGAACTGAGACAGTATGACTCATATCAGTGTGAACTTATGTAGTCAGAGGTTTTCTCTGTCAGGCATTATTATTATTGTACATGTGGACACTAGATAGCATGTCATCACTATGTCAGGTCACATTTTTTTTTAGTTTTTGGGCCACACTCGGTGGTCAGGGGTTACTCCTGGCTGTCTGCTCAGAAATCGCTCCTGGCAGGCACGGGGGACCATATGGGACACCGGGATTCGAACCAACCACCTTTGGTCCTGGATCGGCTGCTTGCAAGGCAAACACCGCTGTGCTATCTCTCCGGGGCCATCAAGTCACATCTTGAGGAATAAAATATTGTGCACACACACCAGTGTTGGATTACTGGTCCCACCCTAATCAATATTCATACCCCCCTAGGGTGTGGTCAGGTGATGGGAATATTGTATTATTCCTTGCTTGGTATTGTATTCCTCTCTCACCCTAGGGTGTACCCTGGTTCTTGTCAATAATAGCAGGGTTCTGAGGAAGGCAGGCACTCATTCTTTGGTCTTCCTCCACTAAGGTGCATTCCTTCTTAGAAGCAGAAAGCTTGTGTGCTTGGAACCTTGAGTGCTACATTTCCTGAACCTATTCTTGTATTTTTATACTGTGTGGATTATTTTCTGCATCAATGTTTGCATCTAACCAACATCTCACCAAATCATTGTTTTGGACCTTGGGGCTCCGGTTATACACCGGCCCACAATAAC
The DNA here is from genome assembly GCA_004027635.1 of Crocidura indochinensis. Taxonomy (NCBI): domain Eukaryota; kingdom Metazoa; phylum Chordata; class Mammalia; order Eulipotyphla; family Soricidae; genus Crocidura; species Crocidura indochinensis. The sequence goes on along the minus strand of PVKC010014468.1, from coordinate 17,130 downwards.
CCTGAAAAAAATGTACAAAATTGTCTAAAAAGGGCACTTGTTTACATAGAGCATGAGAGCTGAAACAAGAGGGACAAGTAGCTTCTTGTCTAATCTCAATGGGAAATGTTGAACACTGAGATTGTTTACTGCTCTCTGCACATCTGCGTGTGATGGAGAGGGCTGTGAGCATTGACTTTAAGGTTAGGAATACACTTAGCAAGAAGATGAGTTTGCAGACACAGAATTACCGAATGTGTGAATAATGAGGATTAACTTTATATGCCAAGCACCGTCTGAGAGGTGAGGAAAGTGTGACCTGTATTCTGCTAGATATTCTTGGAAGGTCTGCATTGGGCAGCCCTTCTTGACCTGCGGGGATCTGGTGGCTAGAAGAAGTTTTCTGGCAACACACTGGTCTCTGTTGCTAATGAAACAATTCCTGGGGCTCCTGAGCCAGTGGAGAGTGACCTTCAACAGGACTCACCTTAATATTTAAGGTGCTGAACGTCCGTGGCCATTCTGTTTGTACTGTACAAAGAACAGCCCCTTGTAATTTGGTTCTTTTTTTGAACAGTTGTTAATAATTTTGCACTCAATTTCCATTTAAATGGAAACATTAACCTCTGGTGCCTGGAGAGGAGCCTAGTAGGGGCCCAGAAGTAGGGCTCTTATCTCTGCAGCTCAGAGTGTCTTGGGAGTATATCCAAATATACTTCTAAATCATGTTCCCAGGCAGAAGGGGGCTCCCTCCTGTTGGGAAAGATCCTGCTCTCCTTTCCCAGAGGAGAGCCCTTATCCTGAATGGCTTACCTGCTGTGGGAGGAAGTTCTTTAGGTTTCACCCCAAGTTTTCCTGTTGGAACCATCAGCCTTTTTTCCCTGCACTATCTCTGGCCCAGACCATGGCAATTCCATTATTAACTTGAAAGTCAAAGCTTAAGAAAGTCAAATCCCAGGTGGAAGCGTGGCTAAACCCCAGTGTGCTTAAAATGAGCATTAATCTGGTCAGCCTCAAGGACCTCTATAATGCCATTTGCATCATGAAATAGTTTCAGCATAGTCTGCCATGTCAGCCTTCTAACTTCTCTATGAAAATGTTCCCCTTCTCTCATACATGTGAGAACACTGAAAAGAAGGATTACCCCACTGCACTTAGTTTCTGGAAGGGCTGGGACCCTGGCCCTTTCTTCTGCAGTCCCTGGGATATGCAGGGATTTATTCAGTTTTATTGGTAACCAGAATTCACTCCCCACTGTCTCTGCCTCTTCCATTTCCTCTTGTAGGGCTTCAGGAAGTAGTGGTCTTGCCTGCCTGCTCATGAGTGGTTGAATGCCCTCTGCTGCCTTTCATCCATGTATTGGGGCTTCTTCGTGTTGGACTATTCTTGGCTTCTGGTCAGTGCATGTTGCTCAGCGGTGTAACCCCCCTACCTAGCATTTGTGAGTCCCTGGGGATTGGTCCTTAGGTTTGCAATAATAAATCAAACCTCAGGTTCTTCCCTAGTGTTTCATCTCCTTCTTTTGGAGGATGTTCTATCCATTAATCACAAGGACAGGTTGAGCTGTGCAAGTGGAAGTGTCACCCGATCACCCCCAGAGAGGGGCAATGGGGACATAGCACCCCCTTAGGGAGAAAAGTTCAGGCCATGAGGTGCTGCACCCAGTCAGGATATCTCTAATTTAACTGTCAGAAAGTCTTCTGATTTGCAGTGTCACCATATCCTCTGAGCTGGCCCTCAAGACACATTTCTAGAAAGTCATGATGCAGAGTAGAAAGCTAGGTCAGTTTATGCCTTCAGAGCCAATATACTGCTGCTGCCAGAGCTCAGTTTCTGGGGTGTGAGGGAGAAAGGAGGGGAAGGTTGGGGGAGAGGGCAGGGCTGGCCGCACTTGGCCACTTCCTGGTCTTTGGGAGGCTTTTCTTGTTTCTGTGGCTCTACTGCCAGGTTCTAAAAACAGTCCTGACTAGATGTCTGAGATGTAAGCAACTATGCCTTGCCAGCTTCATAAAGTCCATGAGAGAGAGGGGGGCAGTGAGGGAGAGAGAGAGAGAGGAAGAGGGAGAGAGTAAACTTTGTCCAAGTGAACTCCAGTAGGAAGGATTTTTGAGTCATAAATTCATATTGTTTTTTTTCTGAGACTTCATTACTGGCACAAAGAAGCAGGAAAAATACAAGTTTTTCCAACTCTAAGAAACAGTTCTTGGAGATCTTTTAAATGCATTTTTAAAGTGAGCTTGCAGGAGCTGGCAGGGAAGAAGACTTCTCCCAGGATTAAGAGTGCATAGACTCCTATTGGGAATTTAGGGGACAAAAAAAAAAAAAAACAGAGTGCATAGACTCACATATCCCTGTCACTTCCATCCTTGAGGGAAACTGCTGGTGGGGAATGGAAAGAAACAGCAGCTGGGTATGTTACTCATTTAAGAGTTTTATTAAGTAAAAACAACAACAATAAGAGCAACAACAACAAAACTAGCAGCATCTAAACTTAAAAGGTCTGTGAGACCAATTAGAAATATTTTACTGACAGCACTCAACAACTAAATCCAGGGATTGATTTGTTCTGATTTTGGGGTCACAGATGGTGGTATTTAGAGCTTATTCTTGGCTCTGTGCTCAGAATTACTTCTGATCGTGCTCAGGGGACTATATGTCATGTCAGGGATTTGAACCAGGATCGACTGTATATGACATCTACTTTAACCCCGGTGATATCTCTCAGGTCCCTCTGGTGCTTTGACAATTCTGGAGGAGCTCTGCAGACTTAGTTACATATGCTTGTGTGCCTATATGTGTGCTTGCCTTTGAGTGCATGCCTGACTATATATGTCTCTTGATGTGCACATGTATGCTCCGGCATGTACAGGTAGCACACTTGCTGAATCAGAGGTCAACAATCAGGAGGTAGCAGAAAGGAAACTGGATAATTTCATTCCACTCTGAATGTCCCTCGCAGGGCCTGCACACAGGATCTTCTGAGTGTATCATTCATGTGTCAGATGCCTGTTGCTCTGTAGATTCACTCTCCAGGCCCTTCTACCCTTCACTTTCTTGCATTTTGTCAGCAACAGCTCAAGGGTGAGGTTGGAAGGAAAGGGCAGTGTCATGCCAGGGCAGGGAAGCCTGAACACTGCGTAGTCTGGGCTGGTTTCTTCTTTCCTCTCTGCCCGACCTTCCTTTATCCCATTGGGTTATTTTTTTTCCCTGTCCTCCTATGTTATGTCTATAGTCTTTCAGTTTTTTGTTCATCCCTCCTGACTTAGAGTAGACTCTTAGGAACATCTACTACTGGGTGGTCTTTAGTTATGTCTGTCCCTTCAGGTCTGTGTGAGGTCCCCACAGAGAGGGAAGTTCTCTGATGAGATTTAATGACAATTAAGGATATTGTTCCTAAGGTTGTTCCTCTAGCTTTTCTTTTATAGGAACTTTACAATTTTTTTATTACATATTTAGGTCTTTAGTCCAGTGTGACTTAATTTGGTTGAAGGGTGTGAGTTTTGCTTCTAGATTCATAATTTTGCCCATGAATTTCCAATTACGTAAGTACCATTTGCTGGGAGAAAAATACCTTTGCCCCCACTGTACTGCCTTTGTTTCTTTGCTAAAGATCTGTCTTCTGAATCTCTGCAGGCTTTTTTTTTTTTGTTGTTGTTGTTGTTCTTCTTCTATGGATTTATTTGTCGATTCTTTTTCCAGGACCATTGTGTCCTGCTTATTGTAGCTTTATATATAGTAAGACTTGAAGTTGGGCAATGCCAATATTCCAGCATTTTTCTTTAGTACTATGTCAGCTATTATATCTATTACTTTTTTGACATGACTATTAGAGTAGTTTTGTTGATAATTTGGATGTATTTAGATTGATATTGCATTGAATCAAGTTGGAAAGAACTGATGTCATAGCAGCATTGAGCTTTCCTACTAAGAAGGACATGGAATAAATCTCCATTTATTTATTTATTTATTTATTTATTTTGGTTTTAGTTCATGAGAGCTCATAGATCTTATGCATTTTTGGTTAGACTTATACCTAAATATCTTATTTTTTAGGTGTTAATGCAAATGGACTATACTATTGCTATCAAATGCTGTTATTTCATAGAAAACTCTTGTATTTTAACTATCTTCTGCAGCATCAACATGATTGTTAATTAAAGTGCTTTTGTTGCTTGCATTAACTTTTCTATATATGCAAACATGTAATTTTTGAAGAGTTTTATTTATTCTCAATCTAGATACATTTTATCTCATTAGCAGAACTTTTATTTCTGATGTTTCTATATGGTTGAAAGGAAGTGGCATTTATTTTTTTTCTTTTTTCCCACCTTCCCCCCAAAATTTATTTCTGAATGTGACTCACTTTTTTGTAAGCTCATGCTGTATTTTTGCATTTTATCCATTCTCTTCCCTGCCTTGAATTTTATTTTTTTTGGGGGGGAGGGTGTCACACCCGGCAGCACTGAGGGGTTACTCTTGGCTCTACGCTCAGAAATCGCTCCTGGCAGGCTCAGGAGATCATATGGGATACTGGGATTCGAATCAGTGTCCTTCTGCATGCAAGGCAAATGCCCTACCTCCATATCTCTCCGGCCCTAAATTTTAAAATCTATGCTTCTAAAGGAACAAAAATAACAAAAAGAAGGGAGTAGCGTTAGATACAAATTTTTGAGTTGACTCAAACTCTGTGAAAGACGATTTACTTGGCTTAATGGTAATCAGATGAAATGAACATTCTATCTTGATTGGTTCTGTCTGGTTTTACCAAGCACCTAAAAAAGTTTTCAGACAAATGGTAAGGGCTGATTGCATGCTTGCTGAAAAAATGAATGTTGAAGATCTGATAAAGAGCAAGAGGAGATGAAGGTAAGAGTTATTCATTGTTATTTATGTATATTTTCTTAGTTAAGTTAAAAGTTTTGACATTAAAATGAGTTTTGAGGGGGCTACTTTTGGTGTTTAGATGCCATGCAGTGCTAGGGAGCAGCTCAAAGTCCTTAAACATGCCAGGCACAGTCTCTACCACTTGAGCCATCTCCAGCCTCTCAATTTTTTGAGTAATTTTCCCTTTCTCTAGATGTTGTGAGAATGACTTCAGATAGCATCTAAACTGCAGGCATTTAGCAGTTAATTCTTCTTTCTTTTCCCTTTCCTTGGAATAGGGCAGAGTACTGACTAATATCATAATTGACTGCAAATAAGTTGTCCCCTGTCTATACTGTAGATTCAAGCATCAGTAAATGTTAAATGAATGCATGAAGGAAAGAATGAATGAGCAAAAAGGGACTTTATAAATCTCTAGGTACAATAATTTTGAAAGATCTTTTTAAAAGCAATAAAATGCTCTCATCAAATGAAAGCTTCCACTGAAACAGACTAACAAAATCATATATGCTCCAATTATAGGATGGACCCAGGCTTTTTTTTCTCTCTTTGCTCAGACCCCCCAAACTGTCACCTTATACTGTGTTGTGTAACTAGGGGGTAACAGCTGGCTTTGGAGAGAAAATCCTCTCTGTAGTATTTTCAGATTATTATGGTGTAATTAGCTCCACTGATTTTGAGCTACCAACATGATGTCACTGCTGTGAAGTTTTGAATATTGCTCAGAAACATGATTAAATAATACTTTTACCAAATATAAAATTGGTGCATACAACTTCAAGAACATAGATGATGAAACAATATAGTAAAATAAATGCATAAGAACTTCTTTATACTGCTTTGCTTAAAATAGAATTCAATTATAAATTTGCATACCCATGACTTCATGGCATTGTCTTTTTTCCTTGTGATATTTTCATATTTATTTAATATTTTATTTTATTTATTTATTTTTTGTTTTTTTTTTTTTTTGAGGGGTCACACCCAGCAGCGGTGTTCAGGAGTTACTCCTGGCTTTGTGCTCAGATATATGGGACCACAGGGAATGCCGGGATTCGAACCGGGGTCTGTCCTGTGTTGGCCGTGTGCAAGGTAAACACCTTACTGCTGTGCTGTCGCTCTGGTCCCTTATTTAAAATTTTAAATAAATAACTTAATTGAATCACCATGAGATACACAGTTGTTCATGATTGAGTTTTACTCATACAATGTCCAATACCGTTCTCCAGTACACATTACCTACCATCTATGTCCCCAGTTCCCCTTCCACACTCCCTGTTGTCCTCTCTCCTTCCTGAATTTGTGGCAGATAGTTTTCTACTCTCTCTCTCCCTCTCGTTTTTTTCCCCCCTTTTTTATACTGTGTCTTGCAATATTGTTACTGAAGACTGTTATCAGGTGTAAAGGTCCAAGGCTGTCAAGGCCTGGTGCTGCAAGGCTCGAAGGGGCCCCTGAGGCCCAGATGCTGGGTGGTGCCAAGTCCCACTCAAGGATGTCAACATATAGCAGTCTCCCGCCCAGGACAGAACGGTGGGGGGAGATATAGAAACCAAATATAATTTTTATTCCTTCTGAAGTCTGAGTCCTGCTGCCACTGCCCTGGGGTTTCCGAGAGAAAGGGAGAGATAGATGAAAATTCACTGGCTAGAGGTGGCCAAGGGAGGCTCTGGTAAAAGAAAAGAAAAGAAAAGAAAAGAAAAGAAAAGAAAAGAAAAGAAAAGAAAAGGAAGGAAGGAAGGAAGGAAGGGAGGGAGGGAAGGAAGGAAGAGAGGGAGGGGAGGGAAGGGAGGGAGGGAAGGGAGGAAGGGGAGAGAAAAGAAAGAGAGAAAGAAAGATAGAGAGAAAAGAAAGAGAGAAAGAAAGAGAAAGAAAGAAAGAAGAAAGAGAGAAAGAAAGAAAAGGGAAAGAAAGGAAGGAAGGAAGGAAGGAAAGAGAAAAAGAAAGAAAGAAAGAAAGAAAGAAAGAAAGAAAGAAAGAAAGAAAGAAAGAAAGAAGAAAGAAAGAAAGAGGGATACATATAAAGCAGGCAGCATCTCACCAATGCTTTATTTCCTGCCTTCCACAAGCTCTGGTCACTATCCTTGCAAAGGCCCAAGTTCTTCCTTTTATACTTGGCAAGGGGTATGCCCAAATTCAACTGCCATTATAATGGGGGTATCCAAGAGGCATGTCCAAGTCCAACTGACATTACATCAACAAATATGCATATCACTTTATTTCCTGTCAGCACCCAGTTATTGTCCAGCAATCATTTCCAATTATCACTGTGAGAGTGGTTCCTTCTCTATCCTTAACTGCACTCCTTCAGGATTTGTGGTTTCCTACCATGGACTGGTCCATCTAGCCCTGGCCTGTATTCTCTTTGGATATTATTACCATACTATTTTTTTCTTTGGATCCCACAAATGAGTGTGATCATTCTACAACAATGGCATCATTTAACACCACATTAGCAAACAATTTACTTTAAGGTTCTAATACTGCTTCTCTTTGCTTCAGAGCAAGTTTTGAATCCTTGGGTTCCAAGGAGCACAGTTTGACTTCAATATTCACTTCCTAAGTTTTTATTTAATTTGGAGACTGTGGTCTACAATAGCATTACTAGCAATTGTTTCAGGCGTGCAGTATTGCTACACCAGATGCACCACCAGTGTCAGCATCTCTCTACCTCTTTCTGTATTTATTTTCCAACTAATCCCTTTGCACACTTAGCATGCTTCCCACACTTAGTAAACTCAGGCCTATAGATTGACTCTCAGGATCTCTTATTATAAGATACCCTATAATTATTTATTTTCTTACTTTGTTTCTTTAGATTCCACGTGTGTGAGAGATCATTTGGTATTCGTCCCTTTGACTCCACTCAAAATAATTATCTTTAGTTCTATCCAAATTACAGTGAAATGCAGGATTTTATCTTTTCTCATAGCTAAGTAGTATTCCATTATGTATTTATACCACAACATTTTATCTATTCACTTGTTTCTGAACATGGGTTGTTTCCAGATCTTAGTTACTGTGAATATTACTGCAGTGAACATAGTAGTACAAATGTCTTTTCGAATTAATGTCCTTTTTGTGCTTTTGGGATAAATGGCAGAAAAGTAGAATTCCTGGGCCACACGGAAATTCAATTTTAAATTCTTTGAGCAGTCTTCGCATTGTTTTCCATTGAAGCTGAACCAGGCACCATTCTTATCAACAGTGGAGGGAGAGTTCCTTTTTCACCACAGTCCTCCCCACTCCTAAAACTGGCTGTTTTTAGTATTTTTCAAAAATGTCATTCTCACTGGTGTGAGGTTATATATATCATTGCTGTTCTGATTTGCATTTCCTTGATGATAATTATTAACCTTATAGGATGAGGAAAATGAAAGGTTATGCTCTTCCCAGGATCATAGAACTAGAAAAAACATATTGTCCTAGAATTTGAAATTATTCTTTTACCTACCATAGGGAATTATTCTCTCCTTAGAAATTCAACTAGACTGCATTCTGTAGTTTCTCTCATGTACGCTTAAACATATGACTGATCTGGTGGCTGGAAAACAAATACCAACTTAGTTTTAGCATCTTTGGTCTTTAACTCAAACCTTCAGTGCTGTGACAGTTACTTCTAAAAGAAGGAGGTGCTACATACTAGAATGAACCCAGATTTCTGAATAACTGGACAAAAACTATCTAGTACAGAAACATCACATTAGATTTTGTGTGAGTCTGAGATAAACTTTTTTGATGTGGTTGAGGGTGCCTGGGCCTGCCTGACACATAAGTTCTACTACAGAACCCTGTTGTCTGCTTCTACAAATATAGTTTGGTGGTGGTAAGCCACTGGGATTGCCTTTGTCGGCTGAAATAGTCACCACTGTGAAGGAAATTCAAAATTTAATAAAAATGAAACTTATAAGAGTTTACTTAGAGCCAAATTATGGATCTTAGGCTTAAAATATGTCACCTGATTTCTCTGAGTGAGAGAATGCTCACCCCTTCATCAGAGGTTTGACCTCAGTTCAGATAGGTGGGTCTTCTTTTGTGTGTGCACAAAAAGAATACACAATTTTTTTTTTGGTTTTTGGGTCACACCCGGCAGTGCTCAGGGGTTACTCCTGGCTCCATGCTCAGAAATTGCTCCTGGCAGGCACGGGGGACCATATGGGGCACCGGGATTCGAATCAATGACCTTTTGCATGAAAGGCAAACACCTTACCTCCATGCTATCTCCCGGGCCCAAGAATACACAATTATTCTTGAACAAGCAAAGGTAGCTTATGAACTTTGAACAGCTTTAGATAAATAAAGCATTCATCATATTTATAGCATAATTAATTAACCAATAACAGCAATACTTTTCATAATTTTATATTAATCTCTTCACTTAGAGTTGATTTAGTTAAACTTATCTGTGCATGGACAGATATAAGGACTAAATGTTCTCTGAATCTTTTATTCTTAAATTTTCTCTTAAAACAAGCAGGTGAAGTCAAGGCTGTTATCCCCTGTTGTTCCCCTCAGCATCTCTAACTTGGGGGACTTTCTAGATATCATCTTTATTTCTCGTTGTAAGGCTTTTTTGTAGCCAATGATGTTGACTTTAGCCAACTTCAGATTCTTGGAATTGCATTATCAGATAAAAAAATAGAGGAAAAATTACCCCCCAAGGAAAATGAAGAATACTCCTTTCCTCCTTTTAGCCCCCAAGTTGTTGGTTGCAGCAACGAACATTATTTACTTGAACTAATATGTCTTGGAAGTTAACAAAGCAAAGTCATCCAATGTAATTCCTAGGGTATGGATTTATAATGGAAAAGAAGCAAAGGTCAGGGAATAAGTCACTCAGAACTGGATCTCAGCAGGAAGTATGACTCTACATCAGTGTACTGGTGTGCAAAATGTATTCAGATAAATGTGAAAGGCATTGGATTTGGCATGATGGGAAATGCTGAGGAGAGGGCTTGTGCTAGTCTGGTTTCCCCAGGTACAAGGCACAGCCACCTGCCTGAGCTTGTGAAAAGAAACATTTAGTACATGGGAATGTCTCATGGAGGTTAAGGACTGAGACATAGCTGGAGTTGGGAAGGGTCTAGAAATCATAAAGACTCTTCCACTATCTCTTGTTCTGTGGCCAATCAGCTTCTTCAGGTCTGTATTGTGAGTGGGAGGTGATCACTCATGTTAATATGTCCAGCAGGGCACCTGGATGAAATGGGTTCTCTGCCCTAATTCCATACAGTCCTTATAGTTCTCTTTGCTACTTCGGGATCCAGAAAAACATTCGCTGAGCAAGAGTTGTCAGATATCCTCCCTGGATGAGTCCACTGTGGCTGTGAAGTCAAGAGTGGGGTATTTCTGCCAAGATCTTCCTTCTCCCTGAAAGGAGGCGACTAATTCCCTGAGAAAGTGAGTTTATTGGGGTCATTTCCTCAAAACTTAAAGCAAGGAGGAGTGATTCCTTAGAAAGGGTAACATACAATTCTTTTTCTAGACCCTCTTTTTCATAGCCACTCTCACACTGGGTGAAGGGAGGGTTGAGGTATGTGGGAGGGAGGAGAGGTGAAAAAAGAATTGTTGACATCCAGGGTACTTCTTTTTGACCCTTAGAGTACTGGGATGGGTCGATAATATATCTCACCCTGCCAGAGTGGAAGAAAGTCCCAGATCCAGAGCCTGATAAAGAAGTGCAGTCAGTATAAGCTTGTCCTCAATCCTTTCCTCCTCCCCACCTCTTTCCCCATGTTGCTTTCTTGTTGTCAGCCATAGAAAATGCACCCAAGGGAGCTATATTGGAGCTCGAGGCAAAAAGGGGCAAAAACAGAAATAACGGTCCTGTCAGTATTTAGTTCTTTGTGAAATTCTTGTGTTGATTTTGACTGTACAAAAAAATCACCTTGTAAAATTTTATGAGCATGTTCTTTATCTCAATTTTTGATTATTCCACTCTCTCAAACTTGATGCCTCAGGCAAATGCCTCACTCTCTTCACCCTGGTGCCAGTGCTACTTGTCAGAGGCGGTGGAAAAGCAACCTCAGCTGTAGTTCCATCCTCAGCTGCCTGCCCTTCCTGGCTCCTTGATTTAAGGTTTAATTTAATACAATTTTGAGAATAACACCCTGCATATATTTATTTGTGCTCAGAGTAGCACTGAAAAGTTATCTATGAAACTAGTAACAGAGATCTCTATGGACAGGAAACGGAAATGAGAGGAATGGAGGTCAATTGGCCTGAGAAAGTGCATTTTGAGGGGCTGGAGTAATTGTACAACGAGTAGGACACTTGCTTTGCATGCAGCTAAGCCAGGTTTGATTTCCAGCATCCCCAAGGATCACTAGGAGTAATTCCTGATGCAGATCCTGAAGCAAATCCTGAGCATTATTAGATGGATCCCCCAAGTTAAAAAATAAGTAAGTATATTTTATGTCTTAAAATATTAACATAGCAAAACTGTATGTACACAATGCAAAAAATTAAAATGCAAGTAAAATGGGGAGAAACTAAGCATTTAAAATTTGCCTCCCAGTGATAATTAATTCTAATATCATGGTGCTAATCTTTTTCTTATATACAGAGATGACCAAAAAGCTTTTTGAGTAATATTTTTATTATTTTTTATCTTCCTTTTTAATTTAGCACAAATAATGAATAAGTAACTATCTCCCTAAATACATAATAGTCCTGCTTTCGAAAGCATCATCATAATTTATCTAACCAGTCCCTGATTGCTGGGCATTGTCTTCAAGTTTTAAAGCTGCCATCATGAATGAATGAATGAATGAATATTTGTCCTTGCTGTGAAATCTGCTGCCCCAGGCCAGAGTCCTTTTTCCTAGAGGAGTTTCTAGACAAGAGTTTACTGAGTCCAAAAGATGCATTCCTAAGATTTTGGGAAACACTCTATCAAAGTTTCCTTCATTCATCTTGCTCTGGCTTCTGCTCTTACAATAGGAATAAGTCCTCTGGTTATTTAAAACCCAAACCATTGGTGGCCAGAGCAGTGACTGTACCTATGTACAGAGAACTTGAATATATCTATACAGAGAAATGACTGTCTAAACTCACAGAACATGACTATGACTGTAATAGTCTTGCCTGTTAGCAAAGCCAGTCTGCCACCAGTGGTGCCAGAATGCAGGAAGTGGCATAGAGGAGAAGCCAGGCTAGTAGTGGAGGGAAGAAGCAAGGAATTGAGAAGACAGAGCTGCAAAGGAGAAGTGAGCCACTTCTTCATCCCTCTGTCAGGGCAACAGTGAGCTCTGATCCATGGGGAGAAGGAAAAAGTATGCTTTCCCCAAGGAGGCCAATCCTCATCAGCAAAGCTTCTTCTGGTTTTCTACCATTTACTGCAAATTTTAGACTCACTTTCCTTGCCTCCCTAGAGGAGCCTTTTAGAGCATAAAAACACCACCAGCATATCCTCTTTCTATGCGGCTGATCAAGGCATTTCTTTTTAGTGTGCTACCTGCTATTTTTCCATGCCTGAGCTTTGTACATTCCACAAATGATCATCATCATTATTGTCAGAATGTCACTCCCGCAGCGGGTGCAGCTCTGTTTCATACTGGCTTCACTTCCCGAATACTCTGCTGCTCAGCTGGCTGTTCCTTCCTCACTCATGGCTGCCAGCGCCCATTCTGCCTCTCGGGCTTTCTCTCTCTGAGCAAAGAGCCCTCACAGAATTTTAATTACTGTGATTCTGGGTGAGGAAAAGGGAACAAGGTGGGAAAAGTTGTGCTTTGTGCACCGTGGGACTAGTTGGTTGGGGATTCTTGTCTAATATTCACTTGTGGATATCCTACTAGATATCCCGAGCTGGAAACAGTTTTCTGTGAACCACAAAGATGAATGGTGTGTTTATTGAGTGTCCCAGAAGTCAAGAAATAGTAGGGGTTTGAGGCAGAGTTATGGGTGAATGCTGTTCTTGACCTTGAGTGCTGTGAGATACCCCTCGCATCTAGGTAAGGTTGGGGATCCAAAGGTCTGGCTTCTCCCTTGGTACCATTCTTCCTCTTCCATCTGGTCTGTGAGTCTGCATCTATGAAGAACTTGTCTGTACCCAGGAGTTCACACTTAAGTGGGGTGAATGTGTCTGAGAGACAGATTTTTCCTGATCCATCCTTTTGTCCTCCCATACAATATGTAGGTTTCTTAATTTGTTTTTGTTTATAATTGCCTTGTGCTAGCCTGTTTGACTCAGATAAGCCATTCAAATGGACCAAGGAGATTGGAAATAAGCTAGAAATGATTGAAGTTAGCCACCCAATCACTCTCGGGCACCTTCCAATATTATCTGCACGTTCCCCTCACTGTTTCTGAAGCTTATACACAATATTTACTTAAGGATATTTAAAACCACATTGGGTAATAAAATCTACAGACAGTCTATGCATGAAGACCTGGGCAGTTTCCTGAAGTTCTGATCACTACAGAAGAGTAAATGGGATGTATGGGGATGGGAGGGGTGGAACTCAAAACCCATCTTTAGATTTGGTTGCTAGTGGACCAAGAGGAAGAAGCTCGATAGAACTTCATTTGGAAGTTGTCAATGGAAGGGAGCTTCTAAGCCCTCCCTCCCTTTCTCCTTTCCTCCTTCTCTCCCCAAGACTCTATTCTCTCTCTCCTTCCCCTTCCTGGAAGATCCTTGGAATTACTTTAGCTCCTAACCATCAAGGATGCAACATCATGAAGCCAAAGTGAGCCAAAGAGGCAGTACTGCTCTTCACAGTATTTGGAAAGCATTGATTTAATAGATTGAATTCTTTCTGATTTAAATTCCTTTCTCTTAATCCTTGACACCAGCTCTTCTGTTTGCCTAAATTAGAATCTAAAATCAAAAGGTGTCTGATACTGCAAAAAATTTTATGTTGAACTGTTTTCATTTTAATAAGTCTGTATTTCATAATATCCCATAAAGAGTACCCACAGAGTTGGATGGCCATAAAGGCTAAATGTGATCAGCATTGGAATGAATGGTGCATGTGCTTCCTTACCTAGGTTGGATGTCGCATTTTAAGGGTAATGTGCCCATAACAAGCTGTGTCTGTACAGCTCTTTCATTTGCTTCTAACAGAAAACTTAGCAGAGAAATAATCTGTAACTTTTCAGGGCTTTCTGGTTCCTCTCACATTCTCACATTTCACTACATTTTTATTTATTTATTTTGGTTTTTGGGCCACACCCAGTGACGCTCAGGGGTTACTCCTGGCTATGCGCTCAGAAGTTGCTCCTGGCTTGGGGGACCATATCGGGAAACCAGGGGATCAAACCGCTGTCTGTCCTAGGCTAGCGCAGGCAAGGCAGGCACCTTACCTCCAGCGCCACCACCTGGCCCCCCAACACTACATTTTTTTTTCTATTCTTCCCTGGCCCTCCTCACTCCTAAGACCATTTCCTGGATCTTTTTTTTTTTTTGGGGGGGGGGGCCACACCCAGTGACGCTCAGGGGTTACTCCTGGCTATGCGCTCAGAAGTTGCTCCTGGCAGGCACCGGGGACCATATGGGAACCGGGGGATCGAACCGCAGTCCGGTCCGTCCTAAGGCAGGCACCTTACCTCCAGCGCCACCGCCCGGCCCCGCATTTCCTGGATCTTGAAACAAAAAATAACTGTTCAAATCTCAGGTTCTAATATAGGATTTTCAAAGCTACATTTTTGCTCCTCCTTTTCTTACATAGAAACCTTCTCTCTCATGAATCTTTGATTACATGGAGACTTCATTTATTTTCCATTTTCCATCAACTCCTTCTTAGCTTTACTCCTGTTCATGCTTATAACCTATTGCTTCCATAATTCTATCACATACTTTTAATCCCATTCACTCCTTTATCCTGCCATTAAGCCTACCTTAAAAAAACTCTTTGGTTGAACTATTAAAAGTGACTTTGTTTCTCTACTTTTGCTCCTAAACCATTAACCACTAGTAAAGAAAGAAAGTGAGAGTAAATATTATTTGGCAAATAGACTTCATGCCGATACCATTCAGTTTGGCACTAATAGTTGACTGGCAATCCTCTACTATCATTTCATTTTCCCAGATAATTATTTCATGACTTGTTTTCTCTCTTTAGACTCTCCATTGCTCTACACTCATTCTCCCTTGATGATCTTGGTCTGTTTTGGGGAAATAGAAAGTAGGGACTAGAAATAGATGCTATTTCCCTGCTGAAACATCACCTCTATTTGCATCAACAATTCTCTCCTTTCCTTCTACTTCAATAGAACCAGCATTTCCTTATGAAATGTCAGCTGTTTCTTAAATGCTGCAGTTCCGTGTTCTTCACTTTCTCAAAGATTTGTGTGTACACGCATTTGTTACGGCTCGTGTGTACTGCATCATTAATTTCTCTTCCTCATTCACCTCATGCAAACACATCCTAATAGCTACCCTATTTTAGTATACAAAACTATAAAAATCTTCCTCTGATTATCTTGGTTTATCAGGGTTTTTTTGATGAGTAAAAAGTTATATGGCTTAATCTCACATCTCATTTATAGTACTCCTCCCATCTTATATCCCTGCTTTGACATTCTGCTAAAATGTTCTTCTCAAGTTGACTTCAGATGGCCAAATAAATTATCATCCTCACCTTTTAGGAAAACTTTATACTGCTAATTACACTTTATTGAAATGGGCAACTCTGGATTCTGTGACTCCTTGCTTCCTGATTTTTTTTCTCTTTCCTTTCATCCATTGTGTCTACTTTTATTTGTTGGATTCTCATCTTCTGCCAGACCTCTAAGTGCTGCACATCTTTGAGACTGGATCTTGAATTCCTTTCCATCTCTTTGCATTCTCTTTATGAATGTTCTCGTTTTTATGACTTTACAATGCAATATGTTCTCATAGTTCTCAACTTTATATATTTAGTCCAGCCCTATCATGTGAGCTTTAGACTTTTAAACCCACATGCCTCCTTCATATCATCTCTAAAATATCCCACTAGCACCTCATGGTTAACAGGTCTAAAGAGAATTCTTTACTTCTTAAACTTTAATATATTTTTTGTTTTATCTCCATTAATGCTATGGCCATCCCTCTGATTCTAAACTAGAATCTGGGAAGTTGTGTTTGGTTCTTTCCATTTGCTAATTCATTCTGATAAACCAGTGATGAGTCCTGTAAATTGTGCTTGTAAAAACATGCTTTGCATTCATTTCAACTTTCCTCCGCCTTCCCCATTCAAAACCACCATAACTTCAACAGAATTCTTGAATTAAAACTTGCTTAGCTGACTTGTAATTGGTATAGTGTTACAGAATTTCAGAGACACATAATTTGTCCCCACTACCACATTCAAAGTTCAGGGTATGTGCCACCCCAAAAAACCTGCCACTCTTTTTTTCATCCCCTCCCATCCTTTCTGGAAATCACAATATGTTTAACAGAGCATAAGTTATTATTTTTGGCATTTTTTGCTTTATTAATGTTTCACATTTAAGTGAAACTGTCTGATGGTTGTCATTTAGTTTCACTTATTTTACTTACTAGAATCCCCTCAAAATCCATCTGTTTTGGGGATGTGTACAATCGCATCTATTTAAAATGGTACCATACCATTGAAAAGATCTATCCCAATTCTACTTTATTCAGTCACCCAGTGATGGGCACTTTGAGTACAGTTTTAGTTATTGTGAAAAATGCTCTTTGGACATAGGGGGTACAAATATTATTCCAAATAATCATTTTTATATCTTCTTGTTTTAGAGTTATGCCCAGTGGTCCTAACAGGGACTGCTTAGTGCAGTTCTGGTCTATCTTGTGGTGCTGGAGAGTGTGCCTGCGATTTCCATATGTAAAGGACATGCTAGAGTCCTTTGAACCATCTCCCTGGCCCATTTCATATCTTCATTTTGCTTTAATGTGTTTTATTTTGGACAAAGAAAACCTCAGTTTTGGCTCTGCGTTTAGCAATTACTTCTGGTGAGTCTCAGGGGTACCTAGGATCAAAGCTGGGTCAATACATGCAAGGTAAGCATTTTACTGTATTACCACTCTGGTCCCCTTTCATAGCTTTTAGATCAATGCTTACAACTAGTATTCCTGAATCATATGGAATTCTATTTAAAGAAAAGCACCTCCATCCTATTTTACATAAAAGATGTAGGTTTACATTCTCAGCAACAACATACTACTATGTCTAGTCATTCTGAAATAAGTTATTCTTGGGAATTCAGGTGATATTTCATTGTGGTTTTAATTTGTATTTCATAGTAATAGGTGATGATAAACTTTTTTCCTTTGTTTGTATATGATCTGCTTGTTTCCTTCCCCCTCCT
>PVKC010014467.1:0-22128 GCA_004027635.1 Crocidura indochinensis | reverse complement strand
TCAGCAGTCACAGCAGCAGCAGCCACAGCAGCAGCCCCCCAAAAAAGAGGGGGTAAGAGGTGGGGGAGAGCCAGGCGCGTCCCGGAGCGGTCGCGGCGGCCAGGGCTGGGGGAAAAGACAGCGATCGAGGCGGCTATAGCCACAATTAATTTTCCCAGCTCCAGGCGCACACTAGGGCTGTAAAAAAATTTTTGGGGTTTAACCTTTCCTACCGCTGGGCCAATCAGAGCCGGCGGCGTGCGGGAGCGTCTCCCGCGCCGTCGACCAATCGGGGGCCAAGGACCCACCCACACCCCTCAAGGCTCCGCCCCGGGCCACGCCTCCTCCTTGGGCGCCCTGACACCCCCCCCCCCCAAACCCTTCCTCAAGCCCTCGGCCCGGAGGCGGCCGCGCGGTAACTGTGCGTAGGATTATACCGGCCGGCGGGAGCAAGCTGCGTCCGCCAGTGGCCCTCGCAGCAGCACCCGGCTGGCTGGTGGGCTCCGTCGAAAAACAAGCTATGAGACGGGGGTGCGACTGTCTCACTGTCTTAGGGTCGTGCTCCAGGGAGCGTCCCTACTGTCCTTAGTGCTTAAAGTTTGCATGCATTTTTTTTTCCCCCAAAGGATCTTGGAGCGGGGGCGGCGGTCGGGCTGCGCGCGGGTTGAGGCGTGGGAGCGTCAGGGAGAGAGAGAGAGGGAAAGACAGAGGGGCGCTGAGTGGGCAGGAAATGGAGGAGGAAGAGGAAGAGGCGAGGCCCTACTTTCCCCCCGGGTGGGCCGAGTGGGCCCGGCGGGGCCTAAGACCGGGAGGAAAATCTTGGTCCCAGTGGCCGGGGGACTGGAGAGACGGGGTGCAGAACGGGCACGTCCTTTCCCTGCAGGGAAGAAGGTCTGAGGGAGTGGGGACGGAGGGGATGAAAGGCGGAGGAGGAGGGCAGGCGGTCGGACTCGGGGCCCCGGTTGGGGTTTACTTACTCGGTTCCGGCGGCGGCAGCAGCGATCTCAGAGCTCCAAGCCGGGCCTGTGGCTCCGGGCGCTGCTGGAGAGCGGGCGGGGGCGGCTCAGTGGTGGAAGGCTAAGACGGCCTCCCCAAATGAGGGGTGCTCCTGGAGAACACAATGTCCCACAGTCTCGAAAGAAGCCAGGTAACAACACATGCCCGCGGGCGAGCCTCTTCCTTCTTTCCCCCTTCCCGTCGCTTCGCTTCCTTCCAGACCCGGCGGCTTAGGCGCGCAGTCCCGGTGTCCTCTCTGCAGCCAGCGTTTGTTCAGCTCCAGCTCCAGTTCCAGCTCCGAATTGGAAGCGAATTAGCCCCCGAGCGATCACCCTGGAAATAGTTTTCATTTTGCTTGTTGACATTGGAGGGAAAACAAGGGTGGGCGTCTATTTCTTTCCATTTTTTTTTTTTTTTTGGTAAAGCCTTCCTATTTTCACTGTCTCTCTTCTGTTTCTCTCTCTCCGGGTTCTCAAAATGTTTCTATTTGATGCAGACCTCTGTCCCAAAATAACCGTAAGCCAGCACCCCCTCCCCCTTTCCCTCCCTGAATGCGGCTTTGGGGAGGCACTTGGGAGATTGGTGGGAATGAAAGCTACCCCAGACCCAGTTTCTTGAGCTTTACGACTGGGAAGATTTGGTTGAAGGCTGAAATGAGGTGGGGTGTGTGTGATTCGGGGGCTTTAAAAGGATCCCGTGGCCAGGGGCAGGGCTAAGGCCCCAGCATTTCCCAGGGACTGGAATTTGGTGCGGAGCACACTAACCAAAGATGCTTCACCCCACATAGGTACATCACCATGTTCTAAGGAGGATGTGCTCCAAGAGAAGAGAGAGATGGAGAAACATCAACAAAAAACACCTTTCCCTCCCCCATTAGATAAATAATCAGACGATTATTTATAAACAAACATGTGGATAAGCTCACTGTAAGACACCAGGCTGATTTGGTGTTTAAGGAAATAAGGAAAAAGTGGTACCTGTGGCTATATAATAAAGTTTAACTTTAATATAAGGAATGCAATTGGCGAAGACTCGGGTCAGGATGATTTAATTCTAAGAAGGGGGTGGAGAAAAAATTCTAAAGGAGAGAGAGTAAATGAAATAATTATATATAACTAGCGATTCTTACGTATGTATCAGGAATTCCATGAGTTTTGAACATTGGGTTGAAACTCCAATCACCTCTCACTATATATATGCAGTGTGTATTGTCCCCTGTGTCTATATATTTCCTTACTTTGATACACACTATTTATATGTTGAAAAATTCAAGGGTTCCAGTGATGAACGTTTCTAGTGACATGGCTCCAAACATTGAGTTCTAAGCTCCGGATTTCTTACGGAGCCAGTGAGCTAATGGGCTTTGCAGACTGGTCTGAGATCTATGGGCCTTCCTCTTCCTGCTCATTTTTCCTCCTCCCACTCTTCTCCCCTCCTCAGGCCTATTATTCCTACTTTTACTCAACTCTCTTTCCTCCCTCCTCCTCCCTTCCTCCCTCCCCCACCCATCTTCTCCCTCCATTCCTCTCCCGAACTCCCGTTCCACCACCTACTCCTCCCCATTTCACCCACACAGCCCCCCTTCCTATCACCACTTATAATGGCACACAAGGGCTCCCTCTGAGGTGGGCTGCCCGGTACGTTTTCGTAGTTGGTCTAGCGTGAAATGATTCGGTGTAACCGGATTCTTGGGAAAGGACAGGTTACGTAAACATTTACTGATGTGGAGTAACTATACTATTTGTACTCTGATATGCAGGAAGGAAAGTGTTGATTAACACAGAAGAAAAAAAAGCGAAATTAGCTGATTGCATGCTCATAAGTGCAAGCTGTCATTGAACTGCTTTTAAAATAGACACAGCTGGGTGTTTGTGTTGAAAAATTTCTTGTGTTTTTGCTAATACTGAAATAAGCATGATTTTGTATACCAAACATTTTCAGATCATTAAAATTTGTAATCTGTGCTGGTTTTAAACACAAAGAAAAGAAACAGAATCATTTCGATGTAAAATTTGCTGATATTATATTAACTCAATCAGGTCTGTACAAATTGTGCATTGTGCCTCCTAAAATCTGTTTGATCAATTTAATACACAAAGTGCCAAACGTGGGTATTGTTTGTTAACATTGGACATTTTATTCAAATCTGAGCTCAGCAGCAAACTGGAGAAGCATTCCTTGAATACAACACCAGCACTGACTGATGAATTTTTAATGTTTTAAGGTGTTTCTTAGGTCAAAGCTGAGTGTACATTGTTTTGTATTCCTGCATAATATTTTAGCAGGTGAAAATAATTTTTCTTGTTTTGTTTCAAATAGCAAAAACCAGGGTCTGCTAATGAGAAAAGCATTCATCTGATTTTATGTGCCTGCCCAGGAGCTGATATTGACTGGGGAAAATGTTGTGCATGCAAATTAAAAACATCCTATTAATGATGGCATGTATACAAGATTCTGAAAATAGGAATTTTTTTGTGGAGGAATAAATAGACTATAGTTTAACAGAATCATATTAAAGATTTATTCTCCCCAGTGACAAAGGGCATTTACAATTTGGGGGGAAGTGAGCTTGAATTCCTGTTAGTAATTTTAATTGGACCTTATGATGAAAGAGAGTTGTGCACGTACATACATACATATTTAAATATATTTATATATGTGTGGGGTAGACATGTTCCACAAAACAAGTACTGTTTACTCAGTATCCAATGTTTGTCATAGCAATGGCTTTTTAGAACTGCTACTAGATGAAGCGAAGGGGGAGGGGGTTCTTGGGCAGATTATTGTGCAAGTTGAAAGTCCCTGATGGGGCTTTGTATGTCCTATGGGCCAATTTGAGTACAAATTAGATCTGAAAGACTGCCCACCTCCAACCTCTTCCCCTAAGAACGTGATTCCCTAATTCTGTATTTCCACCTCGCTCAGTAGCTCAATATCTGTGATTATCTTCAGAAGGTGGAGGACAACCACTGGTCTCAGATTTGAAATGAATTCTGCATCATTTACATTTTTATCACTGTCAACTTAATCCTCATCTCGAGTATACATATGCACAAATAAATGTATATTGTTAATAAATTGAAGTTAAAGCAATTGCAGTTTCTGGTCTATGTAATAATATATCTCTCTCCTGTGTGTGTCTTCTACCCCTATTCTCAGCACCCCATTTTTCCAGGACAGACTATGTGGAAATTAAGCAGTTCCAAGGGAAGAATTACTTGGGAAATGAGTTGGATTATTCTGTCTCCAGCCTTAGTTAATAATTTAAATTCAGAAGCTCACTGCCTCCAAGTAGGCAGCAGCAAATTTAGTTTTCCTGATGGCTTTACATTGTGCTCATTAAGTCCTAGTTCCCAGTTTGGGTTGGGACTTCTTCCCCTTTTTGCCTTGTTACCTACCTAAATCAGGCTTGGTTATAGATACAAAAACCCATCTAGCTCCTAATCCCTGGATATGGTGTCCTTGGAGTGCAGCCCAGATCTGCTTAAAACATCCTCTTTCTGCAGATACATTGGGAAGTCCCTGACTCCTTGATATTTGGGAACCAGCAGAATCCATGCAGGTGCATCCAGTTATTCTCAGAGATCCAATGACAGAGCAATGCCTGCCCCTGGCCTTAGACCACTCCTCTACAGTCTGTAGTCCAGTTCAAACAGCAGGGAATGGTGCTAACATTTAGTGATTAGAAGTTACTCTTTAAAGTGTTGTATCTTTGTTCTCTGGGTTTTGGTTACAGGTTATATGATTAGGTTTGCGAGAACAGTAGTGAACTAAACTTCTCAGTAAGAGGTCTTCACACCAGGGAAGTGTTACTTTTCTACAGCAGCCCTGCCTCGTCACTCATTAGGGATCTGTAGGTTGTCAAGCTGCTGCTCTCAGTGCGCTCTAGAACACCCCCCACACCCTCAATATCTCTGGGCACGTGCCCGTGCAGGCAGACAACACATGCACATGCATACACACACACAACACACACACACACACAGAACTAAAACTAAATTAAGAAGCCAATGATTAAGACAAACGTCTACTGGGCCTGTCATTTCAGCATCCTTCCATCATAACATTGTGGCACAGGCAATTTTGCTTGAGAACCTCAAGGAAAAAAATTATGGGAGAACCTCCTGTTTGAGAAGCAAAATGTTTAAGTTGTATCGAATAGGAAACCTTTTGAAAATGAGAAAGCTGAAGGTGAAGAAGAAGACTAAAAGAACAAGAGGGCCTGAGTTGAGACCCTGGAGTTTCTCCAGGTAGGTTTCTGTAATGATACAAGAGACAAGCTTTCTGAGGGCAAGTGCATACTCATATTATTCTGTATCAATATACACCTGAAAAATATAATTTCCCAATATTACCAATGGAAGAGCAAGGCACAGAAAGATCTATCAGGAAAAATTGCCACCCCTGGAATAAAAGGATCTTAAAGTTTCTTCATATAACTTCTCAGTTTTGCACATCTCTTGAAATTGTAACATGCTCATTACACTTTTACTTTTTCCTATTATTTGCCAGCATATTCTGGTCTCTTCAAACATGGACTATGCACAGAAGGAATTGAGCTCTTGAGAGAGAAGAAAGGCCTGTTCCTTTTCTTTGACGGGATCCATTTAGGAGACTTGATCCCACACATTTTGAAAAGTGAGCCGTTGGAGCCCAATTTCTATTTTTAGCTCTGTTTGTCCAAGGACTTGTTGCAGCCCATTCTTTAAAAGGGTTAATATAAGTTAAAATGAGACAAAATTGAGTAAGTGATAGTAAGCAAAATGCAGAAAGATACTATCCTTTCTTAAAAGGGAGGAAATGAAATTTGGCAAAATTTAATATAAAATACAGCTACTTTGTTTTTTTATCAGTACGACACTAGTATATATATATATATATATATATATATATATGAAAATATAAAAACTTACAGAGATCAAAATGTTAAACACCCCCCATGACTATTCTCACTTTTAGTTATACTTAACTGGAGCTAAGAATACGTTCTTATAGGAGCTGGAACAATACACTTGGGAGTGATTCAGCCCTCAGTAGAATGTAAGCCATCGGATTCCTTCTATTTTGAAGCACCCCTCTAAATGGCTTCCACACTCCAATCATTGGGGGTAAAGATGAAAAGGTGTCACTCCAGAGTGGTTATTGGGCGGCAGCTCTGAACCAATCACTCCTTTAGGAGTTAAAAGTACACAGAGAACACTGAGATGCTCCGGGTCCCTTGGTGAGCTGTGTTAGTCCTTTTTAGGAAGGGGTCGCACCCACTGATAGTCCGTGAAGGAAGCGGCAAAGCGACCCAGTCTTTTGAGGGTCTATGGGGTATGCAGGCCCAGAGGCTCAAAGAGAACCATTCATCTCAAAGTTCCCTTTCGCTGGAATACCAACAGTTTACTATTTACTTTCAAATAGACCTATGTCGTGTTAAAAAAAAATCTACAAAAATGCAAACCCCCAAACCTCTAAAACTCAAATCCTTGGGCAGACCTCATGGATTCACTTGATGCCTGGATCATACTATCTCTCTCGAGTCTCCCAATCGGAGGTGTTTGTGGCTCTCTCCCTCACCTTCACTCCCCTACCCGGAACGTAGACAGTCGGCGCGAGCAACACTTCCCCAAAGGTCTTGCTCTTTTCCCTCTTCAGAGCAGCAGCTCGAGTCAGCGCCGGGCGCAGTTCCCTGGGAGGAACCGGGCGGAGTCGGGGCTCCCGCGCTCACCGGCGTGCTAGCCCGGCGCTCCTTTGTCGCTAGAGCTTGCCGAGCCCAATCAAGCTAGAGGTCTCACTTTCAGGTTCCATTTGCAGATTTCCCCCACACCCCCCTCCACCCCTCCCCAAGTTACCTTTTTAGCCTGATGTCTAGTGTTTGGGTTTCAGAGCAGAACGCGCGCACAGATCAATATTTTGGGGCTAGGAGGTCATCTAACCACGTTAATCTCAGAAGGAAAAAATAAACAAAAGAGAGCAGGTCTTAAAAATAGCAAGCTTAGAGTTAAGAGATGGGGTGTGGTGCAGGTGAAAGGGACTCAGAGAGATGCCTGTAAGGGGCTCAGAGAGGGCAGTTACCTCCGATTTTCCTCCTGCCCTCTGGAGGAAGGCGCGCGCTGGGATTGCGGGCGCGGCCCGGGCGCACACGTTGCTGCGAGGCGTCGAGCACAAGTTACCGTTATCCTGCGAACGCACAACCACCCGAGTCTTGCGGGGCGGAATACACTACAGAGGGGGTTCCGGGGAATCCCTTTGATGAAAAAACGAACCAACAAACATCCACCCCCCACTAGCTAGCAACGCGGGGATCGATTTGAGTCTTCCTTCGGTGCGGTCCCTAAGCGAGCAGCGGAGAAAGTAACGTTCGCGGAAAGCGCCGCCTGCAAGTTTCGCTCCCCGGGAGCCGGCGAGTTAGCGGGCGTGAGAACCCCGGAGAACCTCGCTCCAGATGTTTCCTTCACCACCCCCGACCCCCCACCCCACACCTTTTGCTATTCACCGGCTACGGGAACTTGTCGGAGCGGAGAGAGGTGCGTGAAGCCGGGAGCGCGGAGAGAGCCAGGCTCCATCCCAGCGCTGCGGGCGAGGCTGGTGGGCCGCGCAGAACCGAGTCTTGGCGCGCCGCGCGCGGGGCTGGCTCGGGAGCTGTTCCCCCTCGCTCCTCGGTCGCCACAACGCCCAGGTCGCTGCCCCGCCGGCTCCCCACGTCTGTACGCTGTAAACACCCTAGAGGAGCAGAAAGACACCCTCCCACCCCCAACCCCCCCAGGGGACTAGCTCTTCTCCAGCGCTTTCGAACACCCTTCTGCGGGCAGAAGGTTTTCTTGGAGGAAGTTCTACCTCCAGACCCCCCAAACAATAGGAGAGTGCGGTACAGTCGAGTTTTAAGAAGTCTGGAATCACACATAAAACTTTCATTTTTTCATTAAATCGAAGCAGTTCTTTTTCCTACTTATTTTTTATATACATCTATATTATTGATCAAACAGTCCGATTTACTTGTGAGAGGAGTGAACTGAAAATACCTTCCTCAAGAACTTCCCATTCTTTGTTCCCTAAAATACTTTTAGCAGAGTGCTCCTGGTGTGGATATAGGAGCACCAGATCTAGGAACACCCCAAGAATGTTCCCCAGGACGGCTACTTGCAGCCAACTCATCTCCAAGTGACTTTTCTTCCTTTATCTTTCCCCACCTCTGCCCAGTGCGTATCCATGCCAGGCTTAAGAAGCCGTTCAAAACCTCCAGTCTTGGTTTCAACTTAATGTTGTTGCTGTTGTTGTTGTTGTTATTGATCAATATTGGGTCATACACAAACCACTTGTCAGAGCCTTTGGCTCCATCTCGCAGCTGCACTTCCTAGTGAGGCTTAAGTTGTGTCCTAGGAACTGGATGGATTTATTGACAGGGTAGGGGGTGAGAAGGGGGTGGGAGGCGGATTTACACATTCTCTGCACCTTCAGTTACCGGGAAGGTTCCCTAAAATTCTACATTCTGTTTCCTGTCAAATTTACTTATCGATTTGTTGAGCTAGACAAAAGCTCAGTAGATGCATTTCGAATCAAGTATATGTGTCTTTCTATGATCTTATCTTTTTTATTGAGATTTTTTTAAGAGGAGAAACTATTAATCCCAACTCTACATGTATATCTGACACCAAAAAGAACATAGGCCTGTAGACAGATAATTGTTGTAATTGCCAGAGGGAGGCTTGAGTAGGTAGGGAGTTTGGGGCTTGTGTAATTGGAGTAATATATACAGTTTATCTTTAGAGTGCACTGTGTATACTCTTTCCCTTGATACATATTGCACATGAGCTGAACTCATGGCCGGCTTGTCTTGGCATGTTTGAAGCCCCAGACGCTCAACGGTATCATTACAGGAAAGAGACAAAACTCTGAAGACTGTCTCAGGGGGTGGATGGGAAATTTGTCTTGCCTGAGGACTTTTGAGTCAGTGTACCCCCTGCATCAGAGTGCCTGACAGCACAGAGTTCAGGTTTTACCGTGCAGAAGCTAAGAGAAAGGGTGGGGACCGGGGAGTGGAAAAAAACCGCTGATTCTCAAGATTTCAAAGGGACTCTTTCTATTTATCAGTGTTACCGAAGTGTACGTTACTGAAGAAACAACAAAACAAGCACAGAGCTGCAATTTTCAAGAAAATAGGATCCCCAAATATAAAAATAAAAATGTAGCAGATAAGATGTATAATTCAATCAAATTACACAAAATTGCTTGAAAATCCAGAACAGTAGCGATCCATTATGCCTCTGTTTTATTAGTGACAAGTACAATTACTCTAAAATAAAGAACACTGGTGAATATATAATTGGCTGTAATCATGTTAGTGTTTGAATAAAAATGACGGGAACATTTAACACTTTGACAACAAAATGTTCAGAAATAACTTATTTATTCAAACAGTTTTTATTTTCCACCAAGTGAAGGAGAAACACAGTTTGCTTAGGAAAATCAATGACTTTTCCCGGCAATAAATAAATATCCAAAAGGGGAAAAAACAGCCCCACACCTCGATATTATTACTATTATTTTTAACAAGCAAGAAGCTTAATCTAGTTTGGAGTCAAACACACTAACGGTTGTTGGGTACCAACTCCTGCCATCTAGAGGCCCAGCGTTGCAACCTCACTCAAATGCTAAACCCCTTTCGGGCCGTGACCTCGGAATCCAAGTTAATATTCCTTTGCAAATTGCTCTCCAAACTAACTCCCCTTCCCCCAGCCCTCGCATCCCCTTCCTCCCTACAACATCGTCATAATATTTTCCTAGTAATTGCTCTGTGTCATTGGCAGAGGCTCCAGTCTCGGCAGCTCGGTACTCTCCCAGGAAAGCTCACTGGGGGAAGAGGGGATATTGGGTGTTAGAAAATATTCCTCTAAAACACTAAAATTTGGTCAGCAGGCTGGATTGGGATTTCCTGAAGAACATATTAGGCCGAGGCCTGCACATACGTAGAGTTTTTGTGTGTTTACTTTTGCGTTTAAGGGTTTTTCTTAGAGAAACTAAAGCTAGAATCCCAATACTGACCATGGATCAGATGTTTACCTCGCCCACGATTTCCTTCCAGTCCACACAGACCTAATTTGAAAGGCACCAACTTCTGACACGCTGTGTATTTCGAATCAAATTGTTGAGCCCCACTGTGGTTTCCTTGAGTCTCCCAAATGCTTTGTCCTAAGCACAGGCATTAAGGGAGAGTACGTGAATGCGTAGTTCGCGTCTGGGGCCCAGGACGTCTATCCCCGATCCCTGGGAAATCTTTAACATTAGGACTAGAATGGGGTCTTTTAAGAAATTACCCCAGGATGATGGCAAATTCTGATGAGGCAAGATGGGAGGGAACTGGAAATTTGATGATCTCGGTGGATCCCTTGAGTTTCTTGCTCAGAAAAACCGGCCTAACTCCCTATCTTGCCTGGCTGTTGTAAAAGCAAAGCTTGAGAATAGAATAGGCTCAGCAGAGTGCAGCGGCCGTGGCAATAGAAATAAAGCGATGTGCGTTACCTGGTGCCTTTTGGCTTGGGGGGGTGGGGGTTTATGGGGGTTGTCCAGCTGTAGAGAGCAAATTGGACCACCCCGGGCAGCTCAATGCCCTCCAGACCTTCTCCCTGCCCCACCCGTCCAAGTTTTGTTTTGTTGGTTTTTAATGCACCTAGAACACTGCCGAAGCTGAAAGTTTGCTGGGAAGGAAAGCAAAGTAAATTGAATTAGTTTGAAATAAAAAGAGCCCAACTCTGATAAATAAATGAACTGTAAGGGCAATTTATTACTTTAATTTTCCCTATGTTCACTTCCTCCTTTCTTCCTGCTTTTCTTCCATTTCTCAATTTTCCTCTCTTTACTCCCACATTTTATGAAGCCTCACTCTATTTCTCTCTCTCTCTCTCTCTCTCTCTCTCTCTCTCTCTCTCTCTCTCTCTCTCTCTCATCCTATGTTTTGAAACCACCTTAGTTTAGTGGAGACTGACATTTCCTCTAGTCCCTCTCAGAGGCAACCTCAGATCCTGGACAGAGAATCTCTCTTCATGCTGCAGGGAAATATTTAAGGTGGTTGCAGTGTGAGTATGCACGTGCATATAATGTCTATATCTATCTATCAATAACGATATCCCAGTATTTGCTTATCCTAGGGAATGCAGCCTGTCCCAAACTCCCTCTAAGCGACCCTCTTTGAGATTAACATCTCAACTACTTCATTTCATTCAATATGTCTCCATGTTCAACTCTCAGGTCTACCACCCCTTTCCTGCATTACATTAACAGGCAATGTTAGCCTTCCCCTACGTGTTTAGGCTGCTAATGTCAACCACTTAATGCAACAAAAATGCTCATCTGCGGAGATTTTCCCAAGGCTCCCCCCCCCCTTCTCATTCTTTTCTTTACAATGAAAGTCCATTCTTCCCTCCCACATTTTCTTTTTTTTGAGGTGGGGGAATGAAAAAAAAAAGGAGCAGGGGGTTTCCAATAACTTTGAACATGTGTAAGAGAGCTCCCCGCCCCTATTTCCTGATTACCAATTCACACAAGGGCTAGTTAGTATGTTTCTGGCTTTCTCTTGAGAGCATACATGTGTACTGCGCCACAATACATTTGGTGGCTTCTCCCAAATTAAATTACTTTCACCTTTCCTTCAGTCATTCCGTTACTTTTCTCCTCTCCTCATTCTGTCAGACCAATACAGGGATACCCTTATAGCTTCACAGCTGCATCTGTATCATATTTTAGCTTTAGTCTTCTTAACAAAACCCATCTGGCTTGCCTTTTAACTTTTTAACAGGAAGACAAGATTGAAGACTCTCTTAGTATTGGTCTGGTTAAATGTATGCTTGTCTATTTGTAATAATTTTATAGAGGAGATTTTCTGGGTTTGCTGGCATTCACATTTACTCTCCCCTAAACTTAGATGGAGGCCTTTTGTCAACTTCTCTTTAAGTTTGATGTGAAAATATATGTATCCTCATGATTCATCTGTAGCGTTTCCAAGAATTCATTCAAGAATAAAAGCAAAATAAAAATAGTATTATATATGATGTATTACTTAGTGGGTTTGAGTTTAATAAGACAATTGACTTCATTGCTCCCGAATGTAGCATTTTTTCTTTTTAAATGTATATTAAGTGTAGCCAGGTTTTCTTCTCTGGTTCTTGCCCTTTCTATAGTTTCTGAAGCAAGTTACTTCACCTTTCTAGTTCTTTCTTCATAGCAAAAATAAGCGCCTCCCATTTTTTAATAATTTAATTGCCTTTAATTTAAAATAATCCGAACAACAATTAAAAGAACAAGAAAATAAATACAACGCCAGGATATGTATTTTAAATTGAAAATAAAAGTTGGAGAGCAGTAAGGGAAAAAAATCTCATTCAAACGGCAGCAGCACCATCTAGTGACCATATTGCTCATAATGCTCTAATAGTAGCATTGAAGGTATGTGATGATTCATTGATTTTCAGGAGAGACACCTTGGTTTAATTAAAAAAAATCTGATTGCAAAATATGCATTAGTGATATCAATAAGTTTTTATTAAGTGTACTGGAAGAGAAGGAAAAATTACAGAATTTTTTTTGCCTTTTTTTTTTTTTTTTTGCTTTTTGGGTCACACCCGGCAGCACTCAGGGGCCACTCCCAGCTATAATTTCAGAAATCGCCCCTGGCAGGCTACGAGGACCACATGGGATGCCAAGATTCGAGCCACCATCCTTCTGCAAACACTGCCTCCATGCTATCTCTCCAGCCCTTGCGAATTATGGTTTTGATTGACATATTCAGATGTTTTAAGATTTATCAAGAGACAAGTCCTAAAACTAAATTTGTCAGTTTGCTCTATTTACCCAGCCTACTTTTCATCCCATGTTGGGGTAAGAGGACAATAGGAAACAAAACCCATCTCTCCTAAATGAAAAGCATATGCTTGCCCTACTATGAGCTGTCCCCAATATTTCAAATGTACCTACTGCACTATGACATAAATCTATCAAAATGGAAAAAGTTGAAGGTTGATATTTAGTTTTGTATGGTTCAAACTTTCAGTTGGTGTAGGATTGTTAGCTAGTTATTATCAAACAATATGCTATAAACAATCTATACCTTTAAAAACTATACATTTTTGTGCAAATCTGCTTTGCTCAAAATAACTTGAATTTCACATAAGTGGAATTCCCATTCCCACTTTTTTTGCTCATTTTTGTTTTGTTTTGGGGCCACACTCAATGATGCTCAGGGGTTACTCCTGACTATGCTCTCAGAAATCACTCCTGACTTGGGGGACCATATGGGACACCAGGGAATTGAACTACGGTTCGTCCTAGGTTAGTGAGTGCAAGGCAAATGCCCCAAGGCTTGTGCCACAACTCCAGTTGTCTGTCTCATCTTTTTATTGAAAATATGAAATGGAATATCTGGAATGAGTGAATATTAAGACAAAGAGTTTATATAGCTTATGGCTTTTTAAAGTTGTCATTTTAACCTGTGGTTGGCATTTAAGACTTTGGGTGGAGGCAGTAGAAAACAATGATTTTCATTCCATGTGACTTTTTGTTTAGTTTTGGTTTGGGGTTTTGGTCCACACACAGTTGAGTTCAGAGTTTACTTACTCCTGTTTCTATTGGCAAAGCATCTGGGAACTACTGAAGTAAATAGTTAGATGTTTTGTAACTTTTAAATAAGCTAATTTTGCATATTCCGTTTTATTTTGATTCATACTTTTAGTGTTTTAGTCTGAATTTTTACTACTTATTGCCCTGCTAGCTAGTTTTGTCAGGTAAAATTTCAGAATAAGAAGGTAATTAGAATAGTTATTTTAATGTTGGAACACTTGAATTATTCACTCTTTTCTTGACCTCTATCTTTTAGTTTGGTTTGGAGTTTGGCTTTTTGAGTAACACATAGTGATGTTTAGAGTTATTCATTGCAGAGCTTGGAGATCAGATAGAAAGCCAGGATCAAACCTAGGTCTCCTGTGTGCAAGCAAGTACCTACTCAATCTATTTTTGCTTCATCCCCAGATTCCCTATCCTTTTGCAAAATGATAAAACTGGGGAGGGTTAGAGGACTCAATGGGTTATTCTGTATGCTGTGCATGCAGGAGTCCTGGATTTGATCCCAAATACCATATGTTCCCTACACCATTGAACCCTTCTCAAACCCGCAAATGATACACTTGAATTCTCTATTGTCTTTTTACGGGAAAAAATGTCTTTTCTGGTGCCTCTTTTTTCATGTCTGTCTCTTCAGAACAATTCTGAATTCTCCAATTAAAAATCTAATCATAAATAAAAATATAAAGAGTTCACATGTCCTCCTCCATATCCACCCATTTCACCCTTTGTCTGGTTAAGAAAAAAATGACAAAAGTCTTGGACTTCGCAGTTAACATTTAGCATCTCATTGACATGCACTCAGTTCTCTCTTGTTGTCCCTCCAGAAAAATCACAGTGTGTGATGCAACTCAACTGAACACACTGCTAACACAGCTGTATTTGAGTTGGTCTAACATGTCCCCAGATCTTCACAGGAATGATTATTTATTACTATTTTATGTTCAAATTATTATTATTGGTATAAACCATAGCCAAAGTATTCTGGCTGCAAGTACTTTTATTTTCTCCATATTTCAATGACCCTAAGAATAAGTTGTTTTAGGAAGTGGCAGTAAAATGTCTGGAATTTCTATTTGGCTTAGAACAGTATCAGACACATTCAA
The DNA here is from genome assembly GCA_004027635.1 of Crocidura indochinensis. Classification (NCBI taxonomy): domain Eukaryota; kingdom Metazoa; phylum Chordata; class Mammalia; order Eulipotyphla; family Soricidae; genus Crocidura; species Crocidura indochinensis. The sequence continues at coordinate 7,453 of PVKC010014467.1, read as the reverse complement.
CAAGGAAACACTGTTCACAGGGTGGAACAATAACTCTAAGATGCAAATACAGTTAGCATTAAATTAGAACGTAATTAAGTCACCATTAGGCTAAATGTCTATTGAGCAAAGTCAATCTGTCCTGGCCAAGATTAATAGAAAGATCAGAGAATTTATTAAGGAAAATAATTAAATTTGTTGAATGCTTGCTGTGATAGTGTTTTTCTCTTGTTTCCTAGGTATTTTTATTGGGAAGGGGTTGGGAACATATGAAGAGGTGCTCAGGAATCACTTCTGGAGGTGCACAGGGAATTATATATAGTGTTAAAATTCAAACCATGATTAGTGCATGTAAAACAAGTGCCTTGCCTCCTATGTTATCTCTTTGACCTGGTATCTTCCTGCTTTTACTATGATCAAACTAGGAATAGAATATGTTATGTTTGTACAAAATTTGTATGACCTATATATTTTCTTGTGTTCTTAAATCTTTTGGAGAAAGACATTATTCCTTTTCTTTTATTAAAGTACCATGATTTACAAAGTTGTTCAGAGTTGAGTTTCAGGCATAAGGTGCTCCAACACTAACCCCACCACCAGTGTTAACTTCCTTCCCTTCCCTCCCCAGTGTCTTCAGTTTCCCTCCTACATCCAGACTGCCTCCTTAAAAGACAATATTTTGAGAAGCAAGAAACATGACCAAAAACAAGAAAAAGAAATCACTTGTTTGAGTTTATGACATTGAGAACATACAGAAAAGGAATATTGATCCTAGTTTTGGATAGATTACCTCTTGCTCCTGAATTTTCTTCAGAATTGGCACCTTCAAACAGGCTGTTAGAAAAACTGGCTTATTCTGCACATTTGAGAAGTCACAAGTTTTAAGATACCTAGGTGCCCCTCGAAACAATGCTTGATACTTTTCAGTCATCTATGATTTTATCTCCTCTTTTTTCTAGCAGTTTTATATTCTTTTCACAGGACATGCCATATTTGCAAAAACGTTCTATTCAAAACATATTTGTTGGAGCCTCCCATGCATATGGATGACTCAGGTTTGATCTCTGGCATGCCAGGAATACTTTTTGTGTGCAGAGTCAAGAGTAACCCCTGAGTGTTGCCAGATGTGGCAGAAAAAAAATACTTGTTAATGATAAAAAGATCTGAATTTTTGGGAGTTGGAAGGATCACACCAAAGATACTCGATTTAATATCTCAGGAGATAACTCACTCTTTGAATTAGTAGTTCCTGGGAAGTGAACTTGACTCCTGGCATTTTATTTTATTTATATTCTGGCATTTTATTTTCAGCTTCTTTTTCTTGCTATTCATTCTGAAGACTGGTTTTCTGAATCTCTCTCTAGTTTGCACATAGATTTCTCCTTGACTACTACTACTGGAGTCCTGACTGTTAAGTAGCTCTCTGCTGCCCTCCAATGGCATTAAGCCACCAGTGCTGCTCACCTAATTCTGTGCTAACCCGCTCACTGAATCTCTGGCTAAGAATATGGGAATATTAACTACAGTTTGTTCAATTTTTATAGTATGCAAAAATAGAATCCAAGACCTTTACCTAGAGTTATATTCTGTTTTGATCTGTTAACTTTATTTTTCAGGGGGTGTGTGGTCCACACCCGGCAACACTCAGGGATTTCTCCTGGCTCTGGAATCAGAAATCTCTCCTAGCAGGCACAGGGGGACCACATGGGATTCCAGGCAAAAAAACCTACCCGCTATGGTATCCCACCAACCCTGGTCTTTTAACTTCTTATCATTTTTTTAAGCTGTGAAGGATGGTGTATTTACTATTTTTAAGATTTTGTGCTCGAGCATTTTGCAGGACTTTCTTAAAGACTAAATTTCTATTCAATTACTATGTTGATATAAACTTTAATGACATTATGCCATGCCATAAATTTCTAAATTTTTGTACTTACTTAGTTGTTTGTTTACTTGTTTTGTTTTTGGGTCCATACCCCTTTGTTGTGCTCAGGATTTTCTTTCTCTTTCTTTCTTCTTTCTTTCTTTCTTTCTTTCTTTCTTTCTTTCTTTCTTTCTTTCTTTCTTTCTTTCTTTCTTTCTTTCTTTCTTTCTTTCTTTCTTTCTTTCTTTCTTTCTTTCTTTCTTTCTTTCTTTCTTCTTTCTTTTGGTTTTTCTTTCTTCTTTCTTTTTCCTTTCTTTTTTTCTACCTTTCTTTCCTCCTTCCCTACTTCTTTTTTCCTTCCTTACCTCCTTTCCTCCCACCTTCCTTCCCTCCTTCCCTCCCTCCTTCCTTACCTTCCTTCCCTTGCTCCTTCCTTTTCTCTTTCTTTCCTTCCCTCCATCCCTCTCTCCTTCTTTCCCTCTTTCCTTTCTTCCCTCCTCCCTTTCCTCTTTCCTTCCTTTCTTCCCTCCTTAATACCCTCCTTCCTTCCCTCTTTCCTTCCCTTTTTCCTTCCTTCCTTCCCTCTCTCCTTCCTTCCCTCTTTTCTTTCCTCCCTCCTTCCTTTCCTCTTTCCTTCCTTTCTTCCCTCCTTCCTACCCTCCTTCCTTCCCTCCTTCCTTCCCTTTTTCCTTCCTTCCTTCCTTCCCTCTCTCCTTCCTTCCCTCTTTTCTTTCCTCCCTCCTCCCTTCCCTCTTTCCTTCCCTTTTTCCTTGCTTCCTTCCCTCTCTCCTTCCTTCCCTCTTTTATTTCCTCCCTCCTCCCTTTCCTCTTTCCTTCCTTCCTTTCTTCCCTCCTTACTACCCTCCTTCCTCCCTTCCGTCCTTCCCTCCTGCTCTCCTCTCCTTCCTTCCTTCCTTCCTTCCTTCCTTCCTTCCTTCCTTTCCTCTCTTCCTTTTTGGCTTCCTTCTTTCCTTCCTTCCTCTCCTTTCTTTTCTTCACACCTGAGTGTGGTTGTACTCAGTTTCTATTCCTGGTTTTGCACTAAGGGATCACCCCTAGAAGGTTGGGCGACACTATGGGGTGCCGAGATCCTGATGTCCTAAGTTTCATATATATATATATGAAGTTTCATATATATATATGTTTCATATATATATAAAGTTTCATATATATATGTTTCATATATATAAGTTTCATATATATATATGAAATTCATATATATATATATGAATCATAACTAAACAAGTATAGTTTTCAAGCCTTTCTATCAGGTTTGTTTGAAATAACTAAAGTTATGTTAAATTTGAAAAAAATAACAAGATTATGACAATAATTACAAATACATTTTGATGCTATATTGGTTAAAGAGTTCTTCCAAGTGTGGTATCAGGGACCCAACAATTTAACCTAATTCAATAAAAATGCCAGGGCATTCACTGAGGTTCAAGTTATACAGCAGAGACAAAGAATTTTCTTGTCAGCAAAGCATTTTGGGGGGAAGGGAGAGGGGCACACCTCTTGATGCTCAGGGCTATGTGCTCAGAAATAGCTTCTAGCTTGGGGGGGACCATGTGGGACGCCAGAGGATCCAACTGTCTTTCTTCCTAGTGCTTGCAAGACAGTTGCCTTACTCTAGTGCCACCACTCTGGTCCCAGGAAATCAGTTTTTAACTCTCTAAATTGAAACTTAGCTTGAATTTTTGAAGGGTTTATGTGCTTATTTATGAGTATGCATAACTCTTTAACTTAAGTTCCAGCCAGAACTTGTATTAACACATATGCAATGTCATTGGGTATAAGGACCAACAGTTTGCCTCTTATTTCTGGCTGATCTGAACAATATAATTTATTCAGCATGTTTTTAGAACTACGTGGTTACTTTCCTTGGATATAACATTATATCGCTCTATGAAGCAACACATATGAATGTGAATTTCCTGTCTTATGTACCAGAACCCTGTATTTTTTATGGGGTGGAGATTTTCAAGTGGTACACAGGGACTGTTAGGGCTATTCTTGACAATTCTTGGCCAACTCATCCTACAGTTCAAGGATGTGTTGTTTCTTGGGCCCTGTAGTACCAAGGGTTACCTGGAATTCCTGGAGGTACTGGTAGGGCCTCCCAGACTCTGATTAGTTGTTTTTTTATGTCTCCATGAATGTCCTCTGGAAGTTCTCTGGGGGGATAGACCAAACTGGTGTCAATTGCATTGCAAGGCAAGCATCCTAACCCCTGTACTGTCTCTGCAATTCCTGAATAATTATTTTATACAGCAACAAGAAAAAAGGTGGTGCAGATTTAGATAATATCTTACATTTAAGTTATATCCTTTTTGTTGCTAAAATGCCTTGAGATATACTTATTTGCTAGTAAGTTTGTCTTTCTTTAAGGCAAGGTTTTTTTTAGGCCATATGCATGTTCTTTTAAGACAGTGACATGGTTATATGTATGTAACTCAATTCTGGAACATATGTCTTTCATGTATGAAGCTCTGGGTTTGATCCTTGACATTTTCTTGCCATCCCCTGAAGGATGTTTTTATGTATTAAGAATATATAATGGGGCCGGTGAGGTGGCACTAGAGGTAAGGTGTCTGCCTTGCAAGTGCTAGCCAAGGAAGGACCGCAGTTCGATCCCCTGGTGTCCCATATGGTCCCCCCAAGCCAGGGGCAATTTCTGAGTGCTTAGCCAGGAGTATCCCCTGAGTATCAAATGGGTGTGGCCTAAAAAAACAAACAAAAAAAAAAGAAAAAAAGAATTTATTGTGGGCCCGAGAGATATCATGGAGGTAAAGCATTTGCCTTGCATGCAGAAGGATGGTGGTTCAAATCCCGGCATCCCATATGGTTCCCCGAGCCTGCCAGGAGTGATTTCTGAGCATAGAGCCAGGAGTAACCCCAGAGCACTGCTGGGTGTGACTAAACAACCAAAAACCAAAAAAAAAAAAAAAATAGAATACATTGTGTGACTGGAGCAATGGCTCAGCAGTAGGGAATTTCCTTGGATGCAGCTGACCCAGGACAGACCATGGTTCAATCCCCCAGCGTCCATATGGTTCCCCAAGCCAGGGTCAATTTCTGAGCACATAGCCAGGAGTAACCCCTGTGCATCACTGAGTGTGACCCAAAAACCAAAACCAAAAAAAAAAAAAAGAATATATTGCTTTAAGGTCATTACAATATATACTTAAAAGATTATCTATGAAACTATTTATAGAATGATCATCAATATAACATTTTCTTTTTCCAATTCAGTCACAAAATTATCCACATATTGCTAACTAAAATTAATTACCTATCTTTATAATACTTGGACTACATAGAATACAACTAATAACAGAGAAAGTGGTAATTTGGAATATATCAAGGGATTGCGAGAGTGAACCATGTGGGTATTTGGAGAAAGAACATTCCAGTTTGAAAATAATCTTTATGAGACCATAAAAATGAGGTATTTTTGTGTATCTAAATAGCAGCAAAAATAGAGTGGAAGAAACCTGTATTCTTAATTAAAACCACTGAGGGTATTAAAAAATATCAGATACAATGAGAGGCAGGGTATTGTTTATTCTTGTAATAAACATAACAAGAATACTCTTATAAAGAGTATTAACCTCATCATAAAGAGTTTAACCTCAATATGAGTGAAATTGGTATCATTGTGGACAGTTTTATGTATAGTTCAATAGAGCAAACAGTACAATTGAACACTTAAAAAATTCTGCTACCATCCTAAGGGTATACTGTTCAAGGTCAAAGTGAGAAGATAGGAAATAAGTTAAAGTGCAGAAATTCCAGCAAGAAATTATGACCATTAAACAGGAGACATTGGTAGAGGGAAGTGGAACTGGAGAAGGGATTAGTGCTTGAATATTGTATGCCTAAAACTGAATCATGAAATTCTTTCCAACTTACAGTAATTTAATTTAAAAATGCAAAATAAATTATGGGCATCTTTACTATATAATTAGCAGGAAAAGTAATTAAGGAAATTTTTCCTTGTATTTTAAATATAGCATATATTTATTATATATGAGTACTTTAAAATATTAATACATATGAGATGCAAAGAAAATATCTCTTTGCTCAGATCTCATGAAACACATGCAATATATGAATGAATGAATGGAAAAAATTGATTAAAAATTTTTGATCTGAACAACAGGAAAATTTGAGTTTCAATTCACAAAGGAGGGAGATTTTGGGTTGATGAGATTAGAATATGACATCAAAATACTGAGTAATATGAATATGTTTTTATATACAAAGTGAAAATATAAATGGATATTGAATGTGAGACTTTAAAGTTCAAAAATAGTTTTAAGTTGGAGATATCAATTTGTAAGTTGTCATCATAGCCAACAATATTTAAAATCAGTGAAATATTTTGAGACCTAACAGAAAGAGTAGCAAAGATGAACTGCAGGATTCCCAGGGTTGATTTTGTTTTGTTTTGTTGGGGGGGTCACACCCAGAGGCTCTCAAATTTACTCCTGACTCTAAACTCAGGAAAGATCCCTGGAGGATTCAGGAGTGAGGTCACAGAAATTGAACTCAGATAAGCTACATGCAAAGCATGAACCCTATCCTTTGTACTATTGCAAGGAACCCAGGAGTAAGAGATTTGAGACATGCAGAGGAATGAACATAGGACAGAGAAGAAGCACTAAAAGATATTGAAATAGATTTTATGGTGACCTCAGAACCATGAAATAATAATGATATTTCAAATACTGCTTTGGGGCAGATAAGATGATGACAAAAATGTTATTAGATTTAATAACATAGATATCATTGGTGACCAGGAGGATTATAGATTTATTGAAATATTGGAGACACAAGTCTCTCTGGTGATGTTTAAAAATAAATAGAAAGGGACTAGAATGATAGAACAGTGAGTAAAGCACTTTATTTGCATGTGACAAACCAAGTTCAATTCCTGGCATCCCAAGGTACTCCAACATCTGAGAAGTGTGATCTCTGAGAACAGATCTATAAATAAGCCCTGAACATTCCTGGGTGTGGCTTCCCAAAAGAAATAAATAAAGGGTCCCAGGAGATTGCATGGAGGTAAGGCATTTGCCTTTCATGCAAAAGGTCATTGGTTCGAATCCCGGTGTCCCATATGGTCCCCCATGCCTGCCAGGAGCAATTTCTGAGCATGGAGCCAGGAGTAACCCCTGAGCACTGCCGGGTGTGACCCAAAAACCACACACACACACACAAAAAAGAAAGAAATAAAATAAGTGAACTGTGAAGATTTTGAGATAGAGTATAGACAGTTTATGAGTAGTTTTTCCAAAAGACAAGTGACCTGGTGCTAGTTCCATAGCACATTGTCTAGGGCATTTGCTTTTCTGGCCCGAGTTCGATACCTGGCACCACATGTTGTCCTGAGTTCTGCCAGAATAAATTCATGCAATCATAGTTAGGAATAACCCCAAAACAAACAAGAAGAACCAATGACAAAGTCAGTAACATTTAGGGGAGGTGGAACAATAGGGATTTTATTCCCCCCAATGGGAGAAAATGTATCTTAAAAGGTGATGATAATCTCAGTTGCTGTCAACTGCTTATTTCTACATACAATCCTCATATTTTCTATAATTA
>PVKC010014466.1:0-22141 GCA_004027635.1 Crocidura indochinensis | reverse complement strand
AACATGGTATAAGATTTCAGAGGTTTTATAAAAGCTAATTTATAAAGCATTTCAACCAACTAGAGATGCAATAAATTAATCATCACTCCCTCCGTAGAAGTTTAAACACAAAACATTAAGAATGTATCAACAATTTATCCATCCTTATGTGCTCCATATTAATGCTTTAATTCACAAATTAAACAAAAAATTTAAGAACCCTTAACAAACCTATGAGATAGCAATCAAACAGTCAATCAAATTTATTTAGCGAAATTTAGCTACTGTTTTAACTATACACTAAAAAAGAAAAATTCCCATCAAGACATAATAACTACACAACCATACCTAACTGCCAAATAAAGAATGTTTTAAAATATTAAATAAAAATGAAACTTAAATATAGTTGGCAAAAATTTATTCCTCTTAAAATTTCTATTTTCCTAGCAAAAGATTCTTCATATTTATTTAATTAGGTTTTGAGGTCACACCCAGCAGCGCTCAGGGGTTACTCAGGCTCTGCACTCAGATATCGCTCCTGGCAGGCTTGGGCACCACATGGGATGCTGGGGAATCGAACCAGGTTTGTCCTAGTAGGCGGAGTGCAAGATCGCTTTGCTATTGCTCCAGCCCCTCTCTTCCTATTTCTGGTAAGATTAGGAAGGGAAAAAAACTTTCTCTTCTGAGTGGAGGTAGGAGTTAGTTGTGTAGTGTGAAAGCTGGGAATATATTCAAGAGCAGGAATTTATATTCTGACTTCATTTGTTAATCAGAAGGAAACTTAATAATTGAACCTACTGGTACAAAGAGAGAGAAAACTAGAGTTGTTTATGAACGGCTACTTTTCTCTATTCACAAAAAGGATTTAATGATTTAACTATGAATAATTATATTCAGCTGCAATTAAAATGCCAGGATGGTGTATACTGATCTTACAAATCACCAAATTCTAATGTTGCATATTTGGATATATTCTTCAGATAAATTAAGCAAACTAATTAGAAAAACAGAAAAATGTGAACAATTTAAATATGCTTACTACTAGTGATAGTGAAAATTTTTTTTTTGCGAGAACTACATGACATCTGTACGAAACCATAGCTATTTTGATGAATAACTATCCCATAAAGGTGCATCAACTTAAAAGTCACTTTATTTGTTGGGACAAACTTGTTCTACTATATATATACATACATACATCTATATCTACATGTGCATACACAAGGCACATACCCCTTAACCAAGGCCTATGACTAAAAACTAAATTAAGAAATACACTGTATTTATTAATAAATATATGTATTTAGTCAAATTTAAATATATTAGATTGGACTTACTCGTTTTACACACAATACTGCATATCTTATTGCCTTGGTAATATATGTTAATAATGTGCTGATTTTCCTGGAAGCTCATCTATTTGAATCATACACAATTTTGTTAAATACTGTTTTTTTTTTTGTTTTTGTTTTTGTTTTTTTTGTGTGTGTGTGTGTGTGTTTTTTTTTGCTGCTATTATTATGTCACATTCTGGCTAAATATCTTCAGTGAGGGTAAGACTGATTCTTTTTCTTTATCTTTTTAAAACCACATTGGTGCAGAATAGAAGGATCATAAGCAGTGCCAGGATTTGAAGCATAGTTTTGGTTGTATCTTAACCTCTGCACTATCTCTCTAACACAGAGTAATTCTTATAAAAAAGATTGGGGCCCGGGAGATAGCATGGAGGTAAGGCGTTTGTCTTTCATGCAAAAGGTCATCGGTTCGAATCCCGGTGCCCCATGTGGTCCCCTGTGCCTGCCAGGAGCAATTTCTGAGCATGGAGCCAGGAGTAACCCCTGAGTGCTGCCGGGTGTGACCCAAAAACCAAAGATTAATTCAGGCACTAAAATCTTGAAGTTAACATTATTTGTACTCTAGCTATTTGAATTAAAATTTCACTGTACTCTTTACCATAATTGTATATTTCCTTTCCTGCAGTAGGCTTATTGTTTAGCATTTCAATATATAAAGGAGTAGAGCTTGCTTAGACATTTAAGTCATAGATTAGTTATAAAATATTTTTAAAAAATTCTGGAAAGTGGGGCTGGAGTAATAGTACAGTGGCATTTGCCTTGCACGCAGCCAATCCAGGATGGATGGTGGTTTGAATCCTGGCGTACCATATGGTCCCCCAAACCAGGAGCGATTTCTGAGCGCATAGCCAGGAGTCCCCCAGTGCGCCACTGGGTGTGGCCCCAAAACAAACAAAATATTTAGAAAAGCTCTTCTCATATCTATAAACAGTGTAACACTTAACTTGTCAATATTCACTTATTGAAACCAAACGAATTTGTCAAGTTAACTATTTTGAGTGCTTTTATTGTGTGTGTTTTTTTGGGGGGGAGGGGAGGTGGTTCACACCTGGCAGTGCTCAGGGGTTCATATGGGATGCCGGGATTCGAACCACCGTCCTTCTGTGTGAAAGGCAAACACCTTACCTCCATGCTATCTCTCCGGCCCCGGATGTGTATATTTTTAATGGTATTCTTTTTTTTTTTTTTTGGTTTTTGGGCCACACCCGGTGACGGTCAGGGGTTACTCCTGGCTATGTGCTCAGAGGTCGCTCCTGGCTTGGGGGATCATACAGGGAACCGGGGGGCCGGGGGATCGAACCGTGCTCCGTCCTAGGTTAGCGCAGGCAAGGCAGGCACCTTACCTCCAGCACCACCGCCCGCCCCCCTTTAATGGTATTCTTAAACATAGATTCAAACACTGATTCATATAAAGAAAATGTGATATAACAAAAATTTGATAAATAGGTTAAAAATAGCTTTACTTACTATAAAGACACAAATGTAAAAGAACAGTAATAATTATTTCACAAAATAATAAAAGACAATAAAATCCTAACTTTGTATTATAAATTTAATTTGCTGTAATCAAAAGTTCCTCCTGAAATTTTCTTAATATGAAAACAGAGAATTTTACATTAAAGGATTATCAATATATATAATAGAAGACTGAAAAGAACTATATATAGTTATAAAATAATTACTCTGAGTATTAAAAGTAATTATTTTAGAACTACGAACCTTTTTGTTTGATTTGGGCTTAGAACTAGTGATATGGGGCACTTCCTGGTTCTGTGCACAGGGCTTGCTCAGTTGGTGCTGCAGTGGACCATGTGGTATTGAGGATAGAAGTTTAATAACCACTTCCACAGTATGTACTCAGCCCACTGAGCTATCTCTACATCTTGTGCATTATGATTTGATTTTTTTCATATATTAATATTTTCCTCAAATTATATGTATTATTCTTGATTAATACAAAAGCAATGAGAATTAAAAAGTTTATTTTCTCATGAAGTTTAAAACCTAAAGTGTCATTACTCTGCTATAAAATGTCAATAGTTCCCAGTTTGCCATATTCCATTGCATAATCATCACAGATTTCAAGCCAAAAAATTTTTTCCTCTAAAAAGTGCTGAGTGGGACCATTATATGTAACTTTTAAAAAGATTGTGCTAATGTACTTAAAAAACAAAAATCTATAATAATATGGTCATGATGACAAGTGAATAATAGAATCCGCTAAACTAGAGAAACACCATCTTTTTTGTTTGTTTTATTTTGGGGGTCACACCTGGTAGATCTCAGAGCATACTCCTAATTCTGTGCTAAGGGACCACTCCAGGCTGCTTTGGGGACCATACGAAGTTCCAGAAAGCTAACCTGGGTCAGCTTTATGCAAAGCAAGTGTCCTTTGCTGTACTATCTTTCTAGCCCTTATATATCTATAGTATGTAACATCATCTAGTTTTTTTCCTTACACACTTCCAGTTAGAGATCAATATTCTGTTTTGTTTTAGCTTATGGGACCTGGCTGTACCCAGGGCTTACTCATGGCTCTGCTCTCAAGAACTACTTCTAGTGGTATGCAGGGATACCAGAGACAGAATTGGGTCAGCCTCAAGAAAAGCTCACACCCTTCCCACTGCATTATTGCTCTGGTGGAGAACAATATACTGAAAACATTTGTTCTACATTTTATTATTAAACCACTGAAAATTTCTTCATTGATTCATCGGTAATTATAATATTTCTGTGCCAAACACTGAGGTCTTTATGGCAGTCCTATATATCACTGACGTCTATGTATTTGTGATTTCAATTTTGAAATCTGGAAAGAATCTGTATCATCTTTCTTTAGAATGTGTGAGCCACATAAATGCCTCGAAATCAATGCCTTGGTGTAAGAGGGACAAACATGTATACTTCTTGTTGGCTGGCCCATCTGTCTTTGCTGTATAGAAAACAAATGACGTTATAAATATCTAAGCAGAAAAAGTTCCCCACTCATGCTTTAGAAGATAGTCTTTGGTATATTTTAAACAATTATTAGGGTCCCTTATTCTTTACTTTTTAGCCTTTAATTTTGCTTCTTTTGGATACCCTATTCTATTTATTAAATATTTGGGAAGGAGGCTAAACCCAGAATAGCATCATGTAAGGTATGAGTTTCCCTATTGAACTAACTCAGTTTACAATACTCAAAATGTCATAGTCAGGATACTATCTCTATTTCAAATGGGTTTTCATCAGCCTAAAAGGCCAATAAAAAATAGTTCCAGGATATATGAACAATTTCTCTTTCACACATGTAGCTTAAAGCCTGTATCAGCACTTCTAGTAGTTAAATATTGAATGCTTTGAGATTAGAGTCAAACAAACATGTAAATCTACTTTTTAGCAAGTTAGACTTTTCAAATATCTCTGCTTCAATAATACGATTCATTTTCCACATTTAACTTTAGGACAATTAAAAACGGAGAAGATTTGCCAGAAAAAAAGAAAAATATGTGCATTTCCTGGTTACAGAAACCCAATTCCTTTCATCTTAAGTTTAAACCAGTAAATGAATGTATTTTTTATTTTTATAGGATATATATTATTAATGTTCAATCTAACAAGAAAATCAATAAGAAGTAGTGATCGACTGAATTATTTAGAATCTTAATCAAAGGAAAAGTGAACAAAGAAATAAAAATTATCCCTATGTATTTCAGAAACTACCACTTCACAAATTTTTTTCCTCTCAATGCTTTCTCAGTAGCAGCAATGGTGCCATGCCCCAGAGGGAATATAAATTTCTCTAGTTAAGTCCCTTCTAATGCAAAGTTATAGGATTTCAGTTTTTTATATATCTAAATATAATCAATTTACTTCTAGCTTTTAAAAAAACTTGATCTAAATTATAATAGCTTGATAAATAATTGAGAAATGATCTATATTATAATTATATTAAATGCAAATGGCGTTAATATTTAAGTTAAATATTTACATTTTTAATATTTATTTATTTATTTATTTTTCGGGTTTTTTTTTGGCTACACCCATTTGATGCTCAAAGGTTACTCCTGGCTAAGTGCTTAGAAATTGCCCCTGGCTTGGGGGGACCTTATGGGACGCCGGGGGATCGAACCGCGGTCCTTCCTTGGCTAGTGCTTGCAAAGCAGATACCTTACCTCTAGCGCCACCTCTCCAGCCCCTAAAAACTTATTATTTTAATTCCATCACCTGAAGGTTAAATTGCTTATTTGTTTTATTGGTGATTAAGTCTTACTGTGATCTCTATGACTTAAATGCTCAGTTATCAAATAAGAGAAGCTACTTTTAAATTTATAGATAACTTTATTGAAAAACAGGTTGGTGGGAAGGGGAAACTGAGCCCCCCTCCTTTTCCAAGACCTGGCAGTGGGGGCTCAAGCTCTAAAACTTCAGGAGTCGTATACCCTGAGAGAGCTATGCTAATTGAAAAATTTTATTTGCTACTGTTGTGTTCAAAACTATGAATAGTGACTTAACGGGAGCTTAAAAATGATGCATCCTACCAGTTGAGCACTTAATATATCCACTTTTGACTTAAACAGATTTTAATTGTGTAGCTTTACTCAAAACAGAAAGAGCAGCGAAATACGAGGAATTACCTTGAGTGGTGAAGTTAAACAGTGCAGGTGTGTCTCGCCCATTTGGTAATTTGACATTTGGATCCCGTAATTCATCAAAAAATGAATGTGCACAAGCTTCTAATGGTGTCAGTCGGGCAGTTGGTGTATATTCCAGCAGACGACTACACAGTGCAATTGCCTCTGGTGGAGTTCGGGGTCGGAAGACCTGCAGAACAAAAGAAGGGAGAGAAGTTAATTTTTTAGTGTAAGAATCTTAACGAATTATTATGAATACTGAGTGTATTCCCACCATGTAAAATTCATGGCTGCATTTGAAAGGAACCTTCTAGAATGAAAAGAGTTAACTGCATATAATTCACTATACTAGAATGAACTGCTAAAGACTATAGGAAAAACTCAAAAACTTGGGAAGATGAGAAAAAAAATCTCACGTATGCTAATCATAAAGCAGTGCTATCAAACATATACACAAAATATTGTAAGTAAGAAAGGCTGGGGTCTAGAAGCAATCACCACTAGAATAAAAAAAAGTGGGGTTTTGACTGTGGAGGCAATAGAGAAAGCATCACCTCTCTGGTGATTTATGTAAAACAATTATTGCTAATGGCTCTCAGTACAGTATGAAATCTAGCAATTAGTATCTTTTTTAAGAAGAAAAACAGTTTATCTAGATCTATGAATGCTAGTTATTTGGTATTATTTCTTCAATAGAGACTTAATATGAAGATTCTTGATTCAAAATTTGACGAAATGTCCAAACTTGTTTTCTCAAGTAGCTATGGTTATGGCCAGATGACCCTTTTTTGAATGAGCACTAGGGTTTTAAATAAGAGAGTAATGCACTTTTCAATAACAAGTCAGCTGAAAAAGAAAATCACAGAAAAAGTCAGCTGATGACTATCAAAAACATAATGCAAATAGGTTAATTTGCCTAAAGAACAGAAAGTTTGTACTCATCTGTCTTAAAACCACTAATCTATATATAATATAATGAAAATTAATTTCAGCTATGAAAAGATAACAGAGAAGTATGGAAAAAAGCCTTTTAAACTTAAAAGTGAAACATATCTTTTGATACAAACAGAAACAAATTGAAGTAGACATACATAAAAAGAGAAGCAAGCATTATAAAGAGATGGTAACAGACCCACGAGTGAGGAAAAGACAGGTAGACTGAAAAGGAACTAAAGAGCCTAGAAGGCTAAGTGTTTCTTAATGACTCATTTTATCTGGCAATGAAGCAAATGCGTTCGCGTGTGTTTATTTAGTGTTATACTACAAAGCACAGTTTTTCCCCTTCTTTCCTGCTTATTTGGGGAGGGGCGCTACCCAGAAATGCTCAGGGATTACTCCTTGCTTTGCATTCATAATCACTTTTGGTGGTGCTTGTGGAAATGGTACGGGATGCTGGGGATCAAATCTGGGTCGGCTGCATGCAAGGCAAGCACCTTACTAGCTGTGTTCTCTCTCTGACCCTGATCATTTACTTTTTAAGACACTATTTATAAGAACACTCTCTATAGCAAAAGTCATCTCTTTTTTTGCTATTATATTATATAAGTTTTATTTTTGAGATGGTGGGGATCTAATCCAGGGAAGCAGTGTTCTACCACTGAGATACATATCTCCAGCCCACACGTTTTATGATCAATAAAGGTATTTTCCATGAAAATTAGAGAATGAAGAGTAGGATTTTGGGAAGTTATTTAGAACACTCAAGACTGTAGTTAATTTGGCTATGTTAAAAAAAAAACAACAACTCTAAGACAGATGAAAAACTGCTTTATCTTTATTCTTTTGATTTGGTTTGTATCAGCCAAAGAAACTTTAAAGGTATTATAGTACTTGGAATGCTCCTATCTTCCACTGTTCCTGGCCATTTTCCTTCTGTTGTGCTCAGTCAGGATTACAATCAAACTCAAAATGAAAAAAGAAAATAGCCAGTGAAATAACATTTTGTTAAAATATTATGCACTACTGAAATATTTTATCACTGGGAATAGTTTGCATTTGTGACAGAATACTTGTGCCAAATGGAAACACATTAAGTAAAAACTTAAAGTACAACAGAAAGTAGAAATATTTATTCAGGTTAGCAGAAATATTTATTCATATAGTAGCTGGACAGTGAGTGTATCAAATTATTTTCAAAAATGTTCTATATAATAAAGCAGTATTACATGCTTATTTCTGATTATTAGAAAAGTCATTCAAATTTTTAAATCTTGTATCTTATTGGCTACAAAAAGATACCCATTTGGTACAAAGACATCTACCAGCCCAATTTACCGGGGAACCCTAACTCATGGAATCAGAGTTAAAAACAATAAAGAAAAAAATTCACCCCAAGGAACCATGTTAAATCCATAATTTTTAATCTTTTAAGAGATTTATGATAAAAAATGGAAGTTCAGTACTCCATTTATAAAGTGTACATAAAAATGATATAAGGTCAAAACCCAATGCCTCTCCAAAATCCATATTTCTGACCATAATACAGCAGGGGATAGTAGCAGATATCTTCTAAAAATTACAGGTCAAACAAGAAAATAGCTCCTCTGAATTATCTTTGGGTCTAAAGAAAAGGAAACCAGCAACAAACTGAGATTTGTTTTTTAACGAAAAGTTCCTGCTTCTGTCTCATTCCTTTTGTTCACTAACATATAGAAGACTGACCATCTAAACATACCATATGTAATACCTATACCAAAGAGTTAATGAAAGCAGAAAATACAACTACCTACATTAGTTTTTTTACTATTCTATAACAAGAATGATTAACTGATTTGCCTTTCAAAAAAGTTCTCCCTAGTTTTATAGACCTGCACTGAAATTTTGGGAAAAAAATTTTAGGTACATACCCGCACTCCTGAGGTGAAATGTCCTGTTCCTGACGAATCCTAAAGATGATAATGCAGTGAAATAATCCAAACAGGGGAAGTCAATCCAAAAGAGAATAGTCCAGCAAGGAAAAATATATCCAATGTTATAAGAAATCATTGTGTGGGGGGACATAGAAAATGTTTATACAGTTATAAACTTTCAACATAAGTCTCCACAGTAGCAAGTCCATGTTTTAAAAATTGCACCACAGTGTATGCAAAAAATTTTTGATTGCGCAATGGTGAGGCACAGTAAAGAAATATTTTAATTTTATTCATATGTTCCAATGCCAGTGCATTTATTAAAAAAATACAAAACCAAAAAAAGTGAAAAGCAAAATGAAATCTATAAGTAAAGTTCCCCAAAGTAAAGTGTTTGGTCTTCTATGACCTGGATTCATCATCCATTGATATGGCTTGGAGGATAAAGAGTAGCCCACTTTTAAAATATATCAGCTTCCAATATGCTAATTTTCTCTTAATATATTCCAAGTATACAGTATAAACATTTTTTGCTAAGTCAGTGATGGGAGGAAGTTAATGATTATATTTATATGCATCACTATAGATTCAAGCCACATATTCCCAATTTGTGAGAGCTAAGAAGGATCAGGCCACCGCGGATTATTCTCCATTTTGGATTGACTTCCCTGCTAAAAAAATATTT
This sequence comes from Crocidura indochinensis, assembly GCA_004027635.1. Taxonomy (NCBI): domain Eukaryota; kingdom Metazoa; phylum Chordata; class Mammalia; order Eulipotyphla; family Soricidae; genus Crocidura; species Crocidura indochinensis. The sequence continues at coordinate 12,660 of PVKC010014466.1, read as the reverse complement.
GCTGACATTCTCATTATCTTAGGACTCTTCAGGAAATTGACAGATCACTCTAGGAGTGCGAGTATAGACTTACTTTTCCTATTGTGGGCTTTACCCCTAAACCCTTGCATCCGATACTTAAGAAAAATATAAAACATTCTTCCCCCCTTTTGGAAAAACTCACTAAAAAATCCTTTTACCTAGGCACTATAAATTAAACACAGTTCCATCTGCAAATATGCCCAATTCACCCACCAAAAGCTAAACAAAATATGCACAATAAGCAATACAACTAAGGGAGAGTCACAGTTATAGGTGATATGCATAGCAATATGGTATACCAACACCTAGGCACAACGGAGCCAAATATGCCAGAGAGGTTGTAGGGTCTATTGTGTCTAGGTATTGAGAGCAAAAATTGGCAGTACTCACCAGTAGCTGTGAATTCCCTTGGCTATTCTAAGAGAATTTTACATTCTTTTAGGATAGTTTCCAGTGGGAGAATTATTATCTTGAAAAAAATAAATAATCCGCGGATTACTTTTAGTCTGCAGACTAAATTTAGTACACGGATTAAAATCCGGCCCATTAGAATATGAATCTCTCATTAACTAAAAACACAAGCAGGTGGACAAAAAATAGAAAACCAGACTAAAAGAACTGAGAGCACAAAGTAAGACTCGACTGGGCCAACTAACAATTAGTGAGCAGACTAAATAAGGCCAGCCAAGTATTTTTGCTGCAAGGCCACGAAGAGCCCAAAATACCCCCCTGCAAAAAAAGAAAAACAAAAGTAAACAAAGAAAACAGAACAAAACAAAGCAAAACATAAAAAAGAAAAAAGAAAAGGAAAGAAAAAAAAGGAAAAGAAAAGAACCAAAACACTGACATGAACTTTTAAGTGATTCAACACTACCTCACCTGTGCAACAACTCATTCTCTTAAATTGAAACACTCATCACAAATACTAGTCCATACGTGAAACTAACATAAAAAAGGTTTTGTTTCCAAAAAGCAAGTCTGTGGTATTGAACAAATGCAAATGAGCCCTTAAAGTAAGAATTCTAAAAAATAAATTTGCATTTGAATAACAAGAGATATTTTTTCCTTACATATTCTAGAAGACATTTGCCTTCAATATCCAATTTCAACCCAGACCTAACTGTTAGGACTGAAATTTTAAGTCCTTTAAAATAATCATTTATAAACAGTCATATATATCATTTATAAGGCCTACAGTTAATTCTCACAGCATCAGTGCTCAACAGATCTACTGCATTGAAGAGCTAACCATAGCAATATAAAAATACCTATGGGCAATGATAATCTAAGTGAACACAGAAGTATTGTGCTTGGTCTGAAAAGTCACTCCTCTCATTTTTTACTGTGATGAATGTATAACACAGACACTACACTCTGATCATACACAAAATATACAAGTTTAAAAACAGATAAACTGTGGCTATTTCTAAAGAGAAACTCAATACTGGCTCTCAGTAATCTATGAATTGTATAAGATCATTTGTCATTTGTAAACCTAAACATAGGACTTAAAGTGAGACAATATATTATCATTTTATTAAATAGTTAATTGTGTTAATAAAAAAGCCAAGTCTATCTAAGTGTTCATCTACAACATAATTTATAAGAAAACATCCATAACATAAATTATAAGAAAAACAATCTTTTCCATAGTTTTGACAGAATAGTCACTTAGTATAGCTGCTCTAATTAAAATGTCTACTGAGGCTTTTGAGCTCTATTACATGAGCTCTATTACATATTAGCACTTAACTAACCATTTAATTATCATTCACTTATAAAATAGGCTAACAAGGAAATGTGATTTATCAAGTGCTAATTTATCTGATTCAACTTCTATTCCTAAAAAGTTACTGTAGTCAGGTTATCTTAAGAATATTGGAATATGGAGTTGAGATACAACTCAATGGAAGAGCACTTGCCTTGCATGTGAGGCCCTGGGTCTGATCCACAGCACCACAAAACAATATAAAAATAGCATACAGGAATATTTCCTTCTATCTTACATCGCCCATCTTAAAATAAATTAACCTAAATTGCAACTATTCTTACCCGCCTATCTACACCCCACCAAATCAAAATTCTATTAGAGCCCACCACCCTAATCATTCTAGTCTCCTAAAGAAGCTGCTTATATTTCCATCTACCATTCTCACTGAAGTATTTTCATAATACTTAAAGAAGATAAAATATCTCAAGTAACACAGTGCACAAATCAAATATATGGTTATATACTATGCTATGCAAAAGGGCCTTTAAAAGAATAAACTAATGTCACCAGCCTTTTTCAAGAGCAAAGATACATTTCACTTCTTTTTCATTCTTTCTGGTAATTAATTAGCACAGTACTGGTTACATACAAGATGGATTTAAATAACAATGATAAAAAAAAAGACATTTGGCTTTTTTCAATCCATCCCAATCCTATCCTATCTTCCACAAGTGATCTGGAAATTTTAATATATTTTTCTTTCTAATATTATTCACCTCTCATATGGAATAATATCCCTAGTAGAATGACTATCATGTGCAGTTTCAAGCAAAGAATGGGATACAGACATTATAAGAAGAAAAGTGATAAGTCAACTCATACAGAAAAATGGATATTAGAAAATAAGTGAGTTCAGCATTTCTAAAATGCTAAGTAAAAAAAATCTGTAAACAACACAGCATATGCATGAGACAAATGATAACAGATCAGTATAATGTTCAGCAAAGATAAGAAATAATATAGAAACCGATTCACCATAACAGATATGTGACAATTTCAGAATACAACAGATATCCCTCAAACAGTCTGTTTTCTGGAATACATGTGAGCAAATAAGGAAGAAATGAGAAAAGGAAGAAGCAGAGAGGTCCTACAAAAGTTTTACAGCAATTTTTAATTTTCTGCTTGCTATCTCCTTTGAAGATATAATTAGTGATATGAATTTCAGTTCAAAAAAGTTAAGTTTACTAAATTCTGGAAAAAAAAAGGTCTTAATAAGGAATTAAGGGAAAAAAGTAAGATTTTGAAGAAAATGTTAACCAGTTTAGTGCGTTTTAAAAAAATATTTAAGCATAAAGGATAATAAATGTAACATATTTCACCTAAAATGATGATTCATGCAATGTGGGAATTTTAACTTCTATTATCTTTATTTGCTAGAAATATTAGTATTAATTTACTTTGAAGCATATGGACTGTATTCAAAGATGTAAGGATTTATTTTTATGGATGCTTTGTGAAATACTTACCAATGACCTATAGTTCCATACATTCTATAGCTATTTAGTTATTAAGTTATAATCATATAGGACAAAAACTGAAAAATAAGACATTTTAAGGTAATTGATACCCATTTCTTTAATAACATTTTGAAAAAGTAGGAGCAGCTATAGTTTTCATCATATGATTTAAAGTTATGAGGTAGAAATAATCACAGAGAGCCCAGATAATTAGATAATATTTCACAGAATATTTAAGAGAAACATTTAAAGACTTTTAAGTATAGAGGCAGCACTTAAATGGGTAGACACTAGAACAAGAGGAAGATGATTATGATTTCTCTGGGGAACAATCGAGAAAGCTGTTTGATTATATCAAATAATTCAGCATGACTATATGGTCCCTTCAAAATGAGGTACAAACAGGGCAACACTCAAATATGAACGTCCAAATTATACAGCTCAAGATCCGTGGGATCTTCATTTCAGTACTTCATTTCAGTAACCAATTATATCACAAATTTCATTAGTCTGAAAGTATATGCATCCATGTTAACTGACCTCATAAGATTATTTCTTATTTGGATAAAGGAAGAATACCTACCTTAAAGGACTTTAAACATAGCTTAACAGAAGCAGACACCCCAAATATATATGAAAGTGTGTATACAAATTATAAATTCAATTTATTAGAAATCCTAATTTACCCTTAACATTAAACTTTTAAAGGAAAGCTTTTAAATTCATGGCCTAACAACATGTATTTTATTAAGGATGAAAGAACTAAAGAGAAGGGAAAGTGAATTAATTCTATGGGCATCTATAAATGCCTTAGGAAACATTAGGAACAGGATGAAAAATAAATCCATTTTTCTGGAAAGAAAAAGTAGAGGTAATTAGGAACAAAGTGACTATAATCTATCATACAAAAACTGGAATACTTTTGAGAGTGAGGGAATTTAATCATTTCACTGGGTCTATGATCAATCTTGTCACAGTATTTCAAATTTCTTAAAGGTAAGAAGATTTAAATTAAATAGGAGCAATAGTAATCAGACATGATTTGAAGATAATTGACAACAATGAGAATGTAAAATGAAAGAGGGAAATCAGGAGGTAGGAGGTTGTTTTTTTTTTTTTACTATTTTATAATAAATGATAGTCTCAAATGAAATTGGCAGTGGAGTGAAGTAAAGCTGCAGAACAATTTCACAAGAATCTTTGCATTTACTCAGAACTAAAACAAAACAAGCCTTTACTGTATATTTTGAGTATATTTTCAAAAGAACTCAGAAAAAAGACAGAAGAGCTAACTGTTAACATACTAAACCTAACCCAAGTGAACCCTGAAGCATAGAGTAGCAGCTGTGCTTAAATTAGATACTTATTCATATAAATTAGATGTCATTTAAAATATACCTGAATGAATGAAATGAGGAGTTAAAACTTTCTTTTCCAGACCTACCCAATCTCTAATTTGCAAACTCTCAGTTTATCTTTGAATCATTTGCTTTCGTATTCCAGGACTTGGGGGGAGAGGGTGTTTGGGCCACACCTGGTGATGCTCAGGGGTTACTCCTGGCTATGTGCTCAGAAAATGCTCCAGGGGACCATATGGGATGCCGGGGATCCAATTGAGGCTGAGACAACCATGTGCAAGGCAAACACCCTATCACTATACTATCGCTCAAGCCCCTATTCCATAATTCAGCTCATCTGAATTTCTTTGAGGTGGAGGTACCCTCAGTTGAACCTAGAGGTCATGTGATCAAAGCCAGATCATTGCACACACTCGACTTATATTCCAGTCTCTTAAGTAGTTTCCCTGGTCTGCCTTTTATATTTTGCAGTATAAACCCAAACAGAGGTCTTTATCTTCACTATTCCCATTAGCAATAAAGTCCTTATTTTAAAACTTTAGCATCTATTTCCTTCCCTTAAACTAGAGGCACAATATCAATAAACTGTACTGCTCTGGCTATTACGTAGTAATAGAGGGCCATTTACTAGATGTTAAAATTATCAAGAGCCCTGCCATACACCATACTGGTGGTTTCATTTCATTATTTTGTTTTCCCATTTGCTATTTTTTCAAAACAACTTAATTCCTTCACCTTAATGTTTCCATTAGACACATAATTTTGTCCCTTAATCTTCACTGTGTTCGCCTGTTGTGTATATAAACATTTCCATGGGATTATTATGTAACTGACCCTACCCTGATCGGTGATTGTGCCCTACCCTAGGGTGTGACCTGGCATTCTGCTCTCACCATACGGTGGTACCTGATTCTGCTCCTATCCTAGGGTGGTACCTGATTATGATGTATAAAAGCAAGGGTCTGTGGAAGGCTGTTTTTTTTTGTTGTTTTGTTTTGTTTTGTTTTGTTTTCCTGAGACTGATACTGGGGCTTTTGGCTTCAGCCTTATCCTTGGAATAAAGCTGTTATCTTCAGAAGCCTGACTGCCTGTTAGCTTTATACCCACTGCATTCACCTCAGAACTGTCGGCTGAACAGAGTGGCAGACGCGTGCGTGGTCCGAGCTGGAGGAGAAAGACCTCATCCTCCATCCCTCCATCAGTCAAACCATAAAGGACTGACTTTTTGAAAAGGGATCACTCAGTTACAGAGATACTGGGAATGAGAAAGTTAACATACTTACAGCTTCAGGACATGGGTTAAAATGTGATGTAGGACAATAAAGACAAAGCAGCTCTTGTCTCACAACCCATGTTTACCTATCCTCCAAACATAAGCACATCTTCAAAAACTACAATATTGGCTTCTAACATAAAGTAACATTTTGCAAATAGTGATGCACTATCATAACAGGGACACAGGGGACTAAATTCCCCATAGTAATGTAAGATTTGCATTTTCTTTTTGATAGTATCCTAGATGAGTGCAATCATGAGAAACGACCGTAGTGCACTTACTATACAATCATTACATTTATATAAAATAAAACTCCAATTATGAGTAAGCACACTATCTGAACTAAGAGTTCAGAGTTTGTTTTTGTTTCTTTGGGGCGATTGGGACCACAACCAGTGGTACTCAGGGGTTACTCCTGGCTCTGTACTCAAAAATTGTTCCTGGTAGGCTCAGGGTACTATTTGGGATGCCTGGGATTAAACCTGGGTCTGTTCAGGGTTGGCTGTGTGCAAGGCAAATGCCCTACTGCTGTGCGATCACTTAGGTCCAAAGAGTTCAGAGTTTTATAGATAAACTGGTTGAGTCATTACACATAAGTATGGGAATGAAAAGCTAGATAAACCAAACAAATAAGAGAGATTTATTTGGATTATTCAAATTTGAAGAGCAGAAGTATTATTAAGGTATAGAGAAACATTAGAATCTAGGAGTGCAAAGGAACTTCTAAAACTCAAATTTATCATAAATGCTCAACCAATCACATTTTAACTTATTCTTCACATTTTATCCTGGCTAATACTTCAACTGAAAAGACAAAAATCCAGTTGAGGAATGGACAAATATGACACACATTAATACTGTGGCTATCTATCTTGGTTATAAGCAAAATAATAAAACAAGAGAACACAAACTATTAAGATTTCATGACCTCAACTTGGCCAAAAAGTTTATACTAACAGTTAAAAGTAAGATGACAAATGTTAGATTAAACAAAAATCTCTTACTTTACTTCTTAAAAACCTTTACTCCTCCCCCCCCCAAAAAAAAGAATGCCTATTAAACTATTAAAGAAAATATGGGGTATGGAAATGCAGAACCAAGAAATTAAAATCACCAACACTCATTATCTATACTTCTTGTTAGCCTTGTGAAATATATTTTTGTCTTTACTTAATACATAAAATTCTTTGTTATTCATTAAAATGACTAAAATCGGTACACACAAACCACTTATAAACACTTTAACTTGGATAAATTAAAAAAAATTCAACCCAGTCCTAAATCCAAATAAGTCATCCAATGATTCTCTCAATTTAAAAATTAGCATATGTAGCCAGTTAGTATATTCCCAAATGAATATATCAAATGTATACATTTTTGAAAATTCAAAATGAATTTGAAATAGAAAAGAATTCAAAATAAAAATGAAGTAAAAAATCAAGTAGTCGGGGCCAGAGAGATAGCATGGAGGTAAGGAGTTTGCCTTTCATGCAGAAGGTCGATGATTCGAATCCCGGCATCCCATATGGTCCCCTGAGCCTGCCAGGAGCGATTTCTGAGCATAGAGCCAAGAGTGACCCCAGAGCACTGCCACGTGTGACCCAAAAACCAAAAACCAAAAACCAAACAAAACAAAAAAAAAGAATGGTACATGCATTTAAAAAAAATCAAGTAGTAATTTAAAGATTATTCAGAACTATTACTAAATATAAAGGAGAGGATATTTTGTTCTTTTTGCTAAGAAAGCTTTAGCTTACAACCCTGGCACTAAAATAGGTCAATTATTTGAATCTAATCAACAATTAATAACAAGAAGATTGCAGTGAGATAGTCAGAACTTGAAGAAAAGCACTGGAATCATGAGAAAGATATTCTTTGATTCTTGAAATCAAGTAAATTATTTTATCTATAGTCATAAATTACTTTCCCTGTTTTTTATTTTGTTTTGTTTTTGGGCCACACTGGTGATGCTCAGGGGTTATTCCTGGCTATGCGCTCAGAAATGACTCCTGGTTTGGGTGATCATAAGGGATGCTGGGGATTGAACCAAGGTCCATCTTGGGTCGGCTGCATACAAGGCAAACACCCTACTGCTATGCTATCGCTCTGGCCCTAATTTTCCCTATTTTTATTCAAGATCTACAACTAATTAAATGAACTATTAGTTAAAAACCATGTTATATGACATTTTTAAATGCAGTTTCTACTTTAAATGTGTATTAAAAAGTTAATAGTCCTAAGCCACAAAAATGTATAAGTAAATGGGGAGAAAGGTACATGGCAAATACTTAGAAATTTAAGAGTGGAAGTTAGAGAAATTTTCTGAGGTATGAATTAGTTGATATTTTTTCCCTTCTATAATAATTTCAATTAAAGTGTCAAAAAAAGTTCATGGAAATGAGTATTAATGGTCCTAGATTATTTTATCTAATACTAAGGTAAGATTTTGCAACTGCTAATGATATCTTATTAACATAAACTGCCTTTAATATTTACTACTAGCCAAGAATATATTTACTTTTATTCCTGCTTCCAAATCAAAAAAATAGGGAAGCATAAAAAAAACACTAACTATCATCTTACAGAAATGTTTTAAATTTTAAAATAAAAATATGTGCAGTATTTTCATATATATACAGTAAGAAATTAGTAACATTTGATGTAAAAATTATTTTATGAAATTTAAGTCAATTATATATATATATATGATACTGCTTTTAAAAAGTTCTGTATTTCAGTAAGTGTATTTGTCCCTCTAATATAGAATAAAAAGCCCCACCTGGAAACTAGCTATAGGAAATCAACAGGGAAAAACTTTATTCAATGTCACTGTTCAATGATGTACAATTACTTGTCTTTTCATATTGAACTACTATGTACTTTATGCTCAAGCAGTTATCTAGTATCAAAATAATTTACTATACGAATAATTAGAAAATCAAGTTAACTACCAGTTAATCTACTTTATAAAAAATCTCATTTGACTCACCTTAGTCCAAGGATGTGCCTTAATTTGAGGAAACTTAAATTCTGTGTAGTTTGGGTTCATTTCTCTAATTTGTTCCCTGGTTGGTGTCCCCAGGACCTAAAGCAAAAAAAGCAAGTTAGTGTTGCAATTTCCTATACACGCAAAATATATTCTAAACTTTTATGTACTATTTTTATTTTGGAAAAATTAATTGCAATGTTATAAAATGTAATTTGTTAAATAGAATAAACTTTGCAAATACTTTTTAATTTATATCAACTACAGATTCTAAATTCTACTATATTTTCAAAATATTACACCAGTAAGGAGATTAATCAAAAATATTCACATCAAAAACAAATTTTCATTCTATATAAAGCAAAGACAGTATTTAAAATGAGAACATTTTTTTTTAATCATTTAAAATGCAGATAAGGGGCTAGAGAGATAGAACAGCAGTAGGGCTTTTGTCTTGCAAGCAGCTGACCTAGGAGGGACCTGGTTCGATTCCTGGCATCCCGTATGGTCGCCCAGCCTGCCAGGAGCGATTTCTGAGTGTAGAGCCAGAATATACCCTTCTCAGGTGTGGCCCAGAAACCAGTCAATATATAAATAAACTGGAGACTCATCCATTCAGACTGCAACCAACACAATAAGAAAACAGTATAGTGAGAAAAGATAGTAGTACTGAAGACACACAACCAGTAGTACTAACCAGAGAAATAAATTTTTTAGATACTTAGAGGAAATGTTGAGGATGTTCAATGAACTCAAAGAAACAATGGTATATATAAACAGCAAATAAGACACACACAAATGAGACCACTACAATTGGAAATTACAGAACTAAAGAATTTGGTAGGTGAAATGAAAAACTCAGTGCAAAGCCTGAAGAACAGAGTAATAGTAGCTGAAGATAGTGAGCTTCAAGATGAGATGTAGAGAAAGAAAATTGAAGATGGGAAAAAAGCATCAATATAAACTAACAGCAAACAAAAGAATCTTGAGACAAATTAAGAGGAACAACGTAAGAATCATTGGAATCCTGGAGGACTAACAGGAAGGCAATTCCGATCGAAGAAGTAAGGAATTAACAGCTGAGAAGTTCCGATATATTCTGGTGTATTTAACCAGATTCAAGAAATGGAGCGGTTGTAGCTAAAAGAGCCAAATAAAAACAACTCCTAATCAGAATAATGAAAGTCAAAGAGAGATACAACATTGAAAGCAGCAAGGTCAAGGAAGGAAATTACATACAAAGGAATGTTCTAAGATTAACAGAAAAGGGTCATGGGAATAGTATTGCAGGTACAGTGTTTGCCTTGCATGCAGCTTTGAGCCCCAGTACCCATATGTTTTCCTAGGTCTGCCAGGAGTGATTTCTGAGAACAGAGCCAGGAGTAGCCCCAGAACACCTCTTGGTGTGGCTTCAAAACTAAAAATAAAACAAAAATATATTCATGCCACGAGAACCAAGAAGAAATGGATTAACATCTGGACTCCTATAACCTCCCAAGGTTAACCAAGAAGATATAGAACACCTGAAAAGACCAATTACATAACCAACCAGAATCTGGTCCCTTGCAACATATATGATACCTAACACAAAGGAGTTAAGGTGGTAGAAAAAAGGTAAATATTTGGCAAAGCTATGTATGACATTTTTCACTTTCCTTTCAATGTCTTTATAAGAAACTCAGGGGCCGGAGCGATGGCACAGCGGTAGGGTGTTTGTCTTGCATGTAGCTGACCCAGGACGGACGGTGGTTTGATTCCCCCGGTGTCCCATATTGTCCCACAAGCCAAGAGCAATTTCTGAGCGCTAGCCAGAAGTAACCCCTGAGTGTTACCGGGCGTGACCCAAAATCCCCCAAACAAAAAACAAACAAAAAGAAACTCAGTGCTGGGGGCCGGGCGGTGGCGCTGCAGGTAAGGTGCCTGCCTTACCGCGCTAGCCTTGGACGGACCACGGTTCGATCCCCCGGTTCCCATACGGTCCCCCGTGCCTGCCAGGAGCGACTTCTGAGCACATAGCCAGGAGTAGCCCCTGATCGTCACTGGGTGTGGCCCAAAAACCAAAAAAAAAAAGAAACTCAGTGCTACCACACAACACAAATGCAGCCGCTATGTTTGAACTGGGCCAGTTCCACAGCCTCACTCTTTTTTTTTTTTTTTTTAAATGGAACGCTTCACGAATTTGCGTGTCATTCATCATTGCGCAGGGGCCATGCTAATCTTCTCTGTATCGTTCCAATTTTAGTATATGTGCTGCCGAAGCGAGCACTCTTTTCTCAAACAAAATATAAACTAAGCTGTGAAAGATTATGGGTATATCAGCCCATGAAGCAGAAAGCTGGCCATCTTGGGAGATGGCAGGCAAAGCCTCTCCTTTGCCAAAACCATGCCTGCAGCCTCCATGACCCTTTTATGATTCTCTTCAGGGACAGTAATCTAACCAAACTTCAGGTGCACCAATATTTTGAGTTGATATCACCAGAGCTTTTTCGAGTGAGTGTAGGAAGCCTCCCCTGTTGCTACTGTGTGTGTGTGTGTGTGTTTATATAAGTATATATACACTCATCTATATCAGAGACAGGGTATTCAAAAATTTTAATTGAGAAGAGACTATATTATCAGATATCTTTTCTTAATACAAGCACTTTTCTGCTTATTTTAAAATTACATTTGGCCTTTTGTTACACCAGTGTGGTGGTTGGCAACCTGCGGCTCGCGAGTCACATGTGGCTCTTTAAACATTTAATTTGGCTCTTCTGTGTTTTCTGTGTCCGGGAGGCTGCTCCAGGAATCAGACTGCTCCTATGCTGTCAGTGTCTGCCCCGTGTGCAGCCCCCTGGGGCGATTCTGCACAGCTCCAGTCGAGTCATGTGGTATGGAGGGGCGTTACTTTCTGTGTGTGCCATACAGGTCCAGTCAGGTCATGTGGTATGGGAGCCATGACTTTCTGTCTGGCACCGCCATTGAGGCAGCATTTTCTCTACACTACAAACTGAGGAGCAACAGAGGAGAGAGCAGTGTGTGGGTCAGTTGCTGCATCTTGGTGCCTGGCGAGACACAGTCCAGCCTGGACTCCGGCCATCCCCTCCCCTGTAGGACAGTATTTGTATTGGGGCCCTGTGAGCCAGAGCTTCATGCCTTTTTTTAATCTAGGAGCCAGCAAAGTAAGTTAGTGGTTCTGAGGTCAATATATAACAGTACCAGTGAGGACTATTTGAGTGAACACTGCTTAAAATATCCATGATATGGGGCCCGGGACATAGCATGGAGGTAAGGCGTTTGCCTTTCATGCAAAAGGTCATCGGTTCGAATCCCAGTGCCCCATATGGTCCCCTGTGCCAGCCAGGAGCAATTTCTGAGCATGGAGCCAGGAGTAACCCCTGAGCACTGCCGGGTGTGACCCAAAAGCAAAAAACAAAACAAAAAAATATATATATATCCATGATAAGCCCCACTATTTTTATAATACTATTTACACACATAAAATGTCATATATGCATCATCCACAGATCCCCCCAATAGTGCATCATCCACAGATTCCCCCCATACCAGTGTGTCATCCTCAGTTGCCCCATAACAGGGAGTCATCCATAGATCCCCCATAACAGTGCATCATCCACCAATAAATACACAGATAAATAACAGTGCATCTTCCACAGGTAAATAACAGTGTGTTATCCACAAAGGTCCCCATAACAGTGTGTCATTCAATATTCTTTTATGTGATTAGGATGCCAGTTTGGATTTGGTGGCTTTATTTTAAAATGAAACATTTTATAGGTGCTCTGTTT